>VWZP01009794.1:205219-283320 GCA_013396995.1 Dicaeum eximium | reverse complement strand
GAGCCCGCGGGGTCTCCGGTACCGCCGGGCCCGGTGGGTGCAGCCGGGCGCCCGGAGGGCTCGGCGCCGGCCGGGCCGGGTCTCGCGGGCCGGGCGGAGCGGGCTGCGGCAGCTCGGTGCGGTGTCTGCAGGCAGCACGGCCCCGCGGAGCCGGGCACCGCGGCCGGGGGCTCCGGAGCCGCGGGCCGGCTGTTGCCAATGCCGTGCGCGCACCCCGGGCCCGGCAGCCGCCGTTGGAACCGGCCGCGTTCGGTGCGGTTAAAATGTACTCCTGTGAGTGCCGGTAACCTCCTTCCCCTCGCACCGGGAAAATAATCTTGCGCTGTAGCCGTGCCCGGGGGAGCGAAACCTACTTACTGTCCCCGGTCCCGTGGCGCTGCCAGCCGCGCTTCTGCATCTCTATTAGCAGGCCTCGCAAATGGCTCGCTTCCGAAAGAGCCCGGCTCCAAGGGCGTTTTGCTCAACGAACGCCGTGATCGTTCAGATGAGGTTCGCAGGGTTGCTTGAAATAGCAGTGTACACAAATTGTGTGTTATAGCAGTGCGCTGTAGAATTCTTCTCCTTTAGGGAGGAAAGCTGTGTGTTGTCTGGAGATGTTTGTAACGTGTTTTGTGCTGCCACTGTCCGAAACAGACTTCTGGGGACTGAGATCAGGATATCTTTTTAAAAGAGTTGATTTTCATCTAGCAACTTTCATAACTTCAATCATTTCAACTTAATCATAGGAAATAGAAATTTATTTGATCTGTTAAGTGTTAATGCAATCAGGACCCTGCTAATGCTTGTTAATGATCAACCTCGGTTTTGAGGTTTGGAAAAGACAGGAGTTAGTACTGAGTTGTTAGTCCACAATGAGCGTAATGGGCAGCAACAGAACTGTGTAAAGAGCAGTGCTTCCCACTTGTCTTTGCCAGGTCTGTTGAGTGAGAGTTTATAGAGTTGATACAGTTCTGCTTTTCAATGATGCGGAAAATATGAGAAGAGAAGAACATAGTTGCATTGTTGGCTATCAAGTAACTGTAGAAGGGACTGGTGAAGTTTTCTGCGATTTTGTTTTAGAATTCTCTGCAAGCTTCTGAGGTAATTTGTTGTTTTAGCCAACTACTAGTTTTTAGTCAAAACTCCTGAGCTTTGAAGTAATTTTTGTGATTATGCAACTTTCCAAAACCTGGTCATAGAGCCCTCCTTTCCAGATGCTGATTTGATGTGTCTGCTTCAGAACTGAAACTAGATGGGGGAAAAAGAGATGTGATTGTGGTCACTTGTTGACCCTTCGGCTCCTCTTTATTTTTTTTTTTATTGTAGAGTTGTGAAGATCTTAGAATCGTCTAGTTTGGAAAAGACTCTAAAAATCATGTTGTAAATAAACCAAATATTTCAAGGCTGATGTTGCTTAGACTTAGCAATACATAATCCTTTTTCTACTTTAATCACGGGTCAGAGAAATAACTCCTTTTCAACATGCTGCTTTGTCAAATTAGTTAAAAAATGACTTTTTAGTAACAATCTCTCCAGCTGATATCTCTGCTGCATGTATAAACCCCCAGAGTACCTCAGACTCTGTTCTGTAGATGCTTGTTGTTTGTTAACGTTTACAACACAAGGAGGAATTTTCTGATGTTGCAGGAAACAATGTTGTACTCTTACACTTTTTATGGGGAACTGAACTGGGACAGAAAGTCAGACTTCTGTGGTCCTGTTCTTTTAATTGTGCTTGCTGCACTATCCCTAGTTTTGCTCCAAAGAGAAATAAAATGCAGAAATGAAGGGAAAATGATTTTGGGGGGAGGGAAGTTTTTTGAAGATGGCTCATTTTTAGATTGCCTTTTCTTAAATTCTGTTGAAGTGATTGAGAAGAGTCTGAGGCGGTGCAGCACTTAGCCATGTTCTTTTGCCTGGTCTGCTCTTACGCTTCCAAATAAATGGTTGTGCAACTACCTAGTAAAGAAACTATTTGTATTCGGTGAAGTTGTGTTCCAGCCTTCTCTCCGTCCAGTAAATCTTTGCATAGAACACTCAGCCAAGTTTTAATGAACTGTGTTGAGTCAGTTATTAGGCTTTCATCTCTTCACTGATTACTGTTTTTCCACCTTTCCCACTGCATTTCCCACAAATTCTCCTTCCTGAAGCATGTAGGAGAGTTTTCTAAGAGCCTTTTCTCCCTTCCTATGCTGTGTAATTCCTCTTGGTTTAGGCTGTCTGTCAGGTAACTTATCTCTTAGTCTCTTGGTTGTCTGCTTCAGAAGAGAAAATAAATTTGTTGGAGAATTTCTATAATATCATCTACTTAAAAGTTCCTAATGGGCCAAGCAATGTGGTTTGTTGTAGTTCTGTTAGTTTATTTTTAGTGAACATGCATCAAACTATACATTACTCAAATTTATTATTAAACACAGAGGAACAATTTTTCTTGTTCAAGAAAATGGAGAATTGTGAAGGAAAACAAAAAAAAAAGACCTTCAGTGAAGAATTAGTGATAGCTGTAGAAAACAGCGTAGTCTTTCTCCCAACGAGTGTGGGTTTTTGTCCAGTCTATTATTATGCAATGTAATTAAAGTGGTACAAACACAGAAGTTGTTGATCTTATCCTCTGAACTGTAATGTGAACGTCTTGGTCAGGTAAACTGTGTTTCATAATAGACTATACTGTTAATGAAGATCCTGCTTCTGCAGCAGATGTGCAGTTGGGAAGCGGAGGAGCAGCAGCAGAAAGCTTTTTGAGGGAGGTGTAGTCGGTCTGACAGGAAGAGTGAAGCAGTGTAATTGGTTGCCTAGTCTATTTTGGTGAATTGGTGTGCAAGTTACAAATACTACTTCTAAGTGTGAAATGATTCTTTAAATTATTTCCTGAGTGAACTGCATTTACTGTTTAGCTTTCTTTTCCCCCCCTCTCAATATTCTGGTGTGGTCATAATGATGTTGAATTAGTAAATCTCTTCTGGTTTGTTAGACAGCAATTACAGTTATCTTCTATTACAGCAGGTGGTTGATGGTAATATAGTTCAGAAATAAATCTTGTTTAAGACAGAAGAAATGCTGGGTGCGGTCTTGGTCATTTGTTTTGTTTAAAAAAACCCCCAGTCCAACAAAAAACCTGACAGCAACAAAAAAACTGTTTTTCCCAAAGTCTTTGAGTCAGTTAGAGGACTGTCTCTGAATTTTGCTTGAGTGATTTCTTTTGCTGTTCTCTTGTCTTTGTGTAAAGTTGATATCCTCTGTGTTTAGCTTCAACTGGTAAATAGTTCCTTTCCTTCCCTCTGCTGTCTACGCCTCTCCCACTAATACAAAGTGGAGAGTCATGCTCTGAGTTTGAAGCTGGAGCAATGTGAAGGGCTTAGTAATGTTCTTGCTTCTCTTGGCAATGTGTGAACAAATATTGAGACAAGTGTGACTTGCGCGAGTTTTCTAGGTGTTAGAAGGTCTACTAACCAGAAATTAGAAAAAAAGAGTTATTGACTTTGAAAAATACTTCATGGTATTGATAAGTAGCAGAGGAAATATATTGTTGCTGCCTTATGGACTAATTTGGATGCTGGATTTAAAGAATCTGCATTGTTTTGAAGATGTTTTTATAAATGAGCTTCTGATGAAGGAGGTAGTTTCTCTGCCTAACAAGCTCCATCAGTTTAGATACAGTAGAAGCAGCTCTGTGTAGCTTTGTCTTAAAACATATGCTTGTCCAGCTTGTGGGAACAGCAAATTGCATGCTTTTCTGGTGATTTGTCTGATTTTGGTAATTTGAGATGGCGGAGCTTGATGTTGTGAGGACTGACATTGACTTTTAAAAGGAAGGCCTATATAGAGTGTTGAAGTCTATAAATGCAGCAAGTGAAGTTTGGGAAATCAATGGCTCATAGTAGGCCATTGATTAGTAACAGATATGTTACAAGTGTTTTATTCAGAGTAACTGGTTCTGGATTGTACACAGTTGAAATCTGGAGCAGTATTTTGCTCTATTTGTTATAAAACAATGTTTAATCCCATCTGTACTCTACAAGAAGGAAATCTGTTGCAGATGTAATGTAATGTAGCATAAGAAGCTTCTTGAGAGCAGCTAAAACTGTTTGACAGATGGTAGGAGGCATTTGGGAAGTAAGATTTTCACTTTGAGGAAATAGCTTGGACTTGTGGTGCTAGGAGAGGAATAAATAAACCTAATTTTCTTCACACTCTTAATTGTGGGTGTGAGGTCGTATCTCAGCTTGTTCTCTCAGCACAGGGTACAGCACTTATCATTCATCCACTAAAAATGCTACATCTGTCTCTCAAGAAGTTCTTAAGGTTACAGTGACTTTGACACCATATGGAAATGTGTCTATCTGATCTCTTTTTTTTAATTTAACCATCCATTCATTTGAAAGAGTTCTCATTGCATGTAAGCTTGAGGTGGTTCATATGCTATCTGTATGTTCAGCTGTTTGCCAGTGCATTAATCCTGTCACCCAGTGTTTGTGTTGCAGTACTGCAGAAGCTCTTACTATGGCTATTCAGTTGAGATAAGGAAAACCAGCATGTTTCCTTCCAGAGTTATCTTTTTCTTGCCTGCAAATGGAAACCATGGTATTTTGAAGGTTATTTCAAAAGACCAGTGAGTTTCTTTTGAATAGGCTTGGACTTGAAAGTGCAGGTATAATACTGGTCATTTAAACATGTGAAAAAAAGAGATTTATTTAATTGAATGTTCTTGCTCAACCTAGGGAGGCATGTATGTTGTAAGGAGACTTTTTTGGTTGACAATTTTAGCTATTAAAGGAATTACACGTGAGAAAATAAGTGGGTTTTTTTTAGAATTCATGTGTTTAACACTGATAGTAAATAGGTGATCTAGTAAACAGAGTTGGGTGCTTGACTGTGGCTTGGATATTATTTATCTATTCCTAAGCATTCTCAAGGCTTAATAAATTAAAGGATACTGTTCACCTCTCATACCACGTCAGAGTAGTGAACAACACCCATGAATGGCTTACGTGACTCTTCAAGTAGCAGGAGCATCACGTCTCAGTGATTGGCGTATTTTTCATCAAAAATGTTCTTTAGATGTTGTATTTCTTAGAGATGATTTAGAGAGTTAAGACAAACAATTCATTACTTAAAACTGGATGGTGATACTTAAAAAGAGAGCCATATAGTTAGTACAAGACTTCTGAAAGTAAATTACAGATTCAGTTGGTGTCAAGTTGATGAATTAAAAAAGATTATTGGCTTTATTCTGAAGGTGAAATGTGATGTATTAAGATGCATGAAACACTTGGCCAGGTACACAGCAAGTTCATTTGCTTGAAATTTCATGTGGATTTTTTTCTAATTGCTTCTAAGACATGTAGCAAAAAAGCATCCTTAACAGGCAAAGTGAATATTCGTTCTAGGTAAAATACTTTTTTTTAGGTAAAATATGGGTGACATTTGCTTCAGTATTGCATTGACCTAATTTTTTAGTTAATGCATTCATATTTTACAGGTTTGCAACTTTGCAGGTTTTAAAAATTAGTGTATTAGTGCTGTAAATATGGGAATAGATACTCCTTAAATGGCACTGACTTGAGAAACTTGAGACATTAGTTTTCCCTGGTCTGGTTGCAGTGTAGTAGAAAAGGTCACTTGGTATGAGGATACATGGTGATGGATCTAAGCTCTTTTCTGTACTAAATAGCATATTTTTTCGTACATATTTAGTTCTGATGTAAATAGCTGCTTATGGGTCACTGTTTTTCCTTTGAAACAGGCTATATCATGGTTTGTTTCTGCAGGGCATGAAAATACTGCAGAGTGTATGCCTCGAGTTAGGGAAGAATACTATCCACAGCTACATGAAGCTTTCAGAATAAATCCCAAGTTTGCCACTCCCTGTGCAGGCTGTTCCTTCCAGTCTCATCTCAGGGCTGGCTGCCCAAGAGACCTGTGATGTGCGTGGGGATGGGGCTGGAGAGGAGCAGGGAAGGAGGTTTGTTCTTTGCATGGTGGGATGTGGTGCTGCCAGAGAAGGGGAGGCATTTCATTTGCATTGGAGGCTTTGGTGCAACTTGTGAACCTTTATGCTGGGTTAGTCAAATGTTGATCTTCAGCACAGAAGAGATAGCTGGGACATTGTTCAGTCATTAAAGAAGTTGGCTGCATAAACTGCAGTTCGTTGTTTGTCAGCTGTGGGACTCACATCCAGCAGCACCATACTGTACCAGGAGAGCGGGTTTCCTATTGTTCCTCACTGGAGAACTAGTCTGAGAGAAGGACTTAAACATACTAGAGTTTAAGTCTGAAACTCTAAATACATAACAAATATGAAAACAAATACTTAACATGGCTGTAGAAGGTCACAAGTCTCTTTCCTTGCATAACTTTACTTTTGTCTAGTAAGAGCTGTTAGAAGGCTTCTGATGTAATCAGAGCTCTTTTGATATTTCTTTCAGTACTTTTTCCAGTGCAAGGCAATCGCAAGAACAAGTTTATTTGTGTCTCTGAACGGAACTGAGCCAGTTCAGAGTACTGCAATTGGTTTCATAATGCAAGGAAAATCTTTTGGTCTAAACAGATGTTATGGCAATGCATATAATACAGTCTGTTACTTGGGCCTGACTTTCAAGAGTGAATCACTTAGCTTTTTCTTCTCCCTTATCCCCACCCTCACATGTGCAGTGTGGAAATGAGGCAGCTCATCTTCTTGATGGAGGCATTTATTTGTTCTTAGGCAGTTTACCCTTGGTGCATCTCCTGCTTTGTAGACAGGCAGAGATAATCTGTGCTTCCTGTGTAGGAGCATGTCAGTGGTGCTGATTCCCTGGCACCTGCACCATGGCTGCTGAATGTGAAGCTGCATTGGTGTGCTGTACTGAGCGCTGGCTCCATGGAGTTACAGCCGGGAGCTAAATTAGATGTCAATTGTAGGAGCGGTGCTGGGTGGAGGTGGGGTGAACCCCTGGAACTGCTTTGTTTCAGGCCTTGGTCATTTCCATGTGAAGAGTACCCGTGAAGTCAACCAAGTCGTCTTTTTCCCCAAATAGGTGGATGTATAATTTAATTTTTTTGGTGGAAGTTGAATATTTTAGTATGAGTAATGATAGTGTTGTCATTTTCCCATATCTTGGAAGCTGCTGTACTGTACTTTTTGAGGACACTCAAGATTATTGGATTTTTTTTTATAAAGATGCAGTAACTTAAAAAAAAGGATATATATTTTAAGTACTTGAAATATGATGATTTTATTAATACATAGTCCATGCTTAAATGTGGAATAAAGTAGCCAAAGACGTCAGATTGGAACATAAGGGGAGTGTTAACTGTGTTCTAGTATATCAGTTCTAGAAACAGAGGAGTGGGTCTGAGTTGGAACATTAACAAGAGGAAAATGATAAGACTTGGCAGTGGCACTTCTATTGCCAATAAGGAGCATTCTAAGGAGTATTGCTCCTTTTAGCAAGGTGTGTTTGAGTAATTATGTGTTTAAGTCTAGCGGAAACAAAGTTTGTCTAAATACAGAGTTACATACAAAAAAAAGCTTAAAAATTATTTGTTGAAGATGTCAAATAACAGCTAGTGTGGTTGGGAAGGAAAACTGCAAAGGAGAAGTTCTGTAGACTTGGGCCAGAAATTGGCATCAGTTCAGTGTCAGTTCATTGTTTCTAATAGCTTGTTCTCCTTCTGAACAATATTGGCACATGGAGATACTGTACACCAGCTAAACTTGGTTAATAGTCTGCACTGTAAACCTGGGCCAAATGGAGGGAAAATTTGGCTTTGACTCATCTCAGAGTAGATTTGTTACATGTACTATACAGCCACCACACATGGTGGCTATAGTATACCAGATGTAGGATGCCAGACAATATAATTTGTTCTGGATATAGTATGCCAGACAATATAATTTTGGAAAACATGTTAAATATTGCTAGTATGACTGCACAGTTGAGTAACTGATTATGCTGCAGCAGAAGATGATGCAAACATGCTCTCTTTTCTTAATGCTCATTGTTCTTAATGCCCTCTTTCCACTTTGGGGGACAAAAAGAGAGGTCTCTGCAACAGGAGAAGTCATTTAGGTGTTCTGTTGGACAGCCCAAGGACAAGGTCTGCAAAGACCAATTCCCATATCAAATTAGGTTTTAGACTTGCATATTTTCCAGCTCTCTAGATGGCTGATCATGAGTGATTCTCTGAGTAAGAAATCTGCTGCTCTTCTCTTTCCATTTCTTATGGGGGAACCTTATAGTGCTGTATTGGCTTCTGATTTTTATTCCCTGATAATATACTTTTGCAATTCAGGCAATGTCACAAAAAGTTATGGTAATATGCAGGAGAGGAAAAGGAGGAGGATTGAGGAATACTGTTAAATTCTTACCAGAAGTGGCAGATAGAATTAATTTAGTGTGACTGAACGTCTGGCCATGCTTTTGTAGCTGATGTCTAACATACTTAAAGTGGATGCTATGTGTACATTACTAGTAGAGAGTATCTTTTGTGAGTGAAGACCACTTGCATCACTTTCCTAACCTAATAGCATCTGCTCTGCCAATGTTGAGGGGGCCTTTTTGCTTCTCTTCTGTCCATTTTTTTCTGTGTAAGCAGGATGGTGGGGGCCTCCTTCTGTTAGCTTTATTAAGGAAAGGACATCTGGGATTGCTGCTTTTTCTTGTGAGATCTGGCCTGTCTACTTTGTTAGCAGTTCCAGCTACATTACCTGTTCCAATTTCAATGGATACTTACCATCTGTCTTCTGCCTTGGTCCTATAAAAATCACCATTAAAGTGCTGAAGGGAATTTTCTGTCTGATTTCTTGTAGCTCTAAGTGCCATCTGCCTAACCGTGGTTTTAGCTGTTTTTCAGGAGACCATCATTTTAGAAGAGGGCATGATGATACCCTCATATTCTCTCCAGATAGATCAGACACTGTGGGGGACTACTAGCTCGAGGAGGATTTATTTTTTTCTTTTCCTTAAGTGATATGCTTGCCCTTGTTACTTAGTGGTGTGTGCTGTCTGGATGTGACACAGGGCCTATGTAGTATCTGCTTTGCTGCAAGAACTTGCTGAACCTGTAGCATATAATTTGCATGTGTGCATGTATATATTTGCATAGGGAAGAGTGTCCTAGCAATATATTAGGAGGAGATAACCTCCTGGAAACTGAGCTGGCAAATTCTCAATGCAGGGCTCCCAGCTAGGTCTTCAGCCTAACACAACAGTCAGGGTCCTTCGTTTTATTTGCAGACTCCTTTAGAAAAAAAAAAGCTTTTTGTATAGGTAAGTAAAGCGACTTTGCTTATCTATATGATGGAAATTGCAGGCTTTGAAGGTATCTCTGCTTCAATTAGTACCTCAAAAAAAAATCTAAATTGAATCTACACAATACATGAAAAGTTACAATTCTAACACTAAGGATCTTGCTGGGCTGTCTGTTACAATCTCTTGGAGGCTGGAAGATACATATTTCCTCTGCTGAAATCACAATTCTGTAATTTCTCATCAGTAATTAAAATGTACTCTTTGGTTATGCAGAGAAGCCAATAAGCTAGCATTTGGATCTTGTTTTGTCCACAGAATTAAGGACCCCACACTAAGCTACCTAAAAAGATTTACTGCTTGCTGTTTTTAAAAAGAGTAGCTTGATTCTAGCTGGCAAACAGGATTGTAGTTAACTGCTACAAACCTGTGCTGTGTTGAAAATGGTCAGGATAAACCTTAATGCAAACAGCTACATTAAAATACCTGGGATAGAAAGTCATCAGAGGATGCAATGACTTGAGGCCTGTGATACTGGCAGAAAGCATTTCCCCTACAGAAATGACAATTCCATCTATTTAAATAGTGCGCAAAATTACGGTGCGTAAGCAGAATTTTAAAGACATTAATTTTAAATTAATTATTTCTGAAATTATCAACAAGAATAAATGTTCTTCCTGCATGAGAACAGTTCTCCTTTAATCAAAAAAAAATTCTGCTAAGGCAAAGGAGTACTGAGTGGAAAGCTTATACATTCTAATCAAGGTAGAATGCAGAACAGAGAGCAATGAGCTGCCCTATAAAGTGAAGGAGAAACTGGCATAAAATAAACCTGAGAGAGCGTACAGATGGATCTGTACCATGTCATCTACTTTAATTAAATATTAACTATAACCACTTAGTGTCAGTGCTTCAAAGAACACCGCTCAATATTCCTCTCCATGCACTAACAAGAATATTTTTTTTTGCAGCTTAATAATCAGTTTTTTTCAGTGTCATCAGCTCTGCTTGGCTGTCAGCTTGGAGCAGGGAAACATACTTGATTCTTAAGTAAAGTAAGAACTGATATAAGGAAATGAGGGCTTGGTTTTTGGTGGTTTTGCTTTGCTTTCTTTTTAAATTTGTAGAAGACCTCTGCTTTGGTCACTGTCAGATCACATGTTACAAGCTGTGATACTTTGCTGTTCAGAGACACATCCTTGTTGAATTAAAACAAGCTTTTGGACTTTCCCCCCTGTTTTTGGCTTACAAACAATATCTGTCTTTAGTAGACTTAAAAAGTTTCCTTGTATATCTTATTGTTGATTTCTACCTTCTTCCTAAATAGAGCTTGATTTATGTCAGAAAGAAGATTAAAGATCTGGTAGGTGGTGGTTATTTTTCAAGCGTAACAAATTGCTGGCTGCATGTTGTACCATTTATTGAGTATAAATATTTATTTTTTTACTAATTGACCAGAAAAGAGCTTCAATACACATTTCAACTGTTTATTTTATCAATTATCAAATTCTGTTTCATCCTTCTTTATGAAATTAAGAAAACTGGGGGTTTTTTTTGCTTAAGTCGCTTTCCTCTGTGATTGATAGATTGTTTTTGTAAATATAACGTACTTATGAGCAGGACTTGTGTTATCTCTTAATGCAAGTATACTGAAATAATCTCCATCTTATTAACTGCCATATTAGCAGCATAGATGGAATTGAGGTATGAACAGAATAAGGTGAAAGTCAACATTGAGCTGTACTGTTTCAGTTGCTGTATTCTGTGAATGCTTCAAACTATCACCTGTAATCTTTCATTCAAAAAAGAGAAGAAATTATTTATCTTTACATCCTATCTAGATTAAATATTTGCCTGTAGGAATATCAGACAAATATATTGCAGATGTAGCTTTGCCCGTCTTGCTGCATTTTCTTTATTTGTTCACTTACATGGATTCATTTCTGAACTCTGTTTCTTAATTATTCTGGATAATAATTCGTGGATTCCTTCCTCTTATTACAGATACAAGAATTCATTATGCATCTGAAATACTTACCAGCATGACATTTCTCTTGCTGAGAATGGTTAAAAATTAAATCTTCCTGTCTTCTTCATCAGAGCTTGCAACAGTGTATTATGCATTAGGCTGATGAAGATCCAGCAGAAAAATTAGATGGCTTAGTCTGCTTTTGGAATAAGAAACCAGTAATTTTTCTGTAACAATGTGTACACTTGGTATTGCTGTGTAGCAACAGGAGGCTCAGGCTTCTCAAACTGCTGGCTCTTATGGGTTTAATTTTAAACTTCAGGAAACTAAGGCTTGTTGCATTTTAAGAAAACAGTGTTAATTGTAACTTCATTTTGTGTTGTTCTTAAGAACTAAAGACAATGAGTTTTAATTTGTTTTTCCTTTTAATTCTGTATGCAAAATATTGTGTGGCAGTCGACCTTTTGTGAATTTAATATGTAAAAAAGCATTTGGGCTGGGAGCCCGGGAAGAGGAAATGGAAACTACAGTGAGAGAGACCTGGTGTTGGTTTCAATATATGGTGTTCAAAGGTGATGGCTGAAACATGTCTGCAATATTGCACATAAATTTGAACATTGTTGGCATTTTGTAGACATTGCTGTGGGTTTAAAAAAATGCTTTAGATTCCAGTGTTAGCTAACAATTTACAATTTCATTTAAACTGCTTGGAGTTTTTTTTGTGGTTTGGTTGGGGTTTTTTGACTGTTAGTTTCTTGTAAGTGATTAAAACATAAACTGCTTGCTTAGCAGATATTTCTGTCTTACAAATGCAGGTTTTGGGAAGCTCGGGTTGTCTTTCTTGCCAAATGAGTAGCATCTGTTGTGATTCATTTGGCTTTTAGGTGTTGGGGAAAATGTTGTGGAAGCAAGCTCTTGGCTCATAGAATCATTTTCTGAATATAGTTTACTGCCTTCATAGAGATGGTGTTTGATTTTGCACCTCTGCCTGTAAACTATTGGATGGAGGGAAGGAAGAAAGAGGTGTGGTTTTTTTTTTTTTTTTTTTTTTTTTTTTTGTGGTTGTTTTTTTTTTTTTTTTTTTTTTTTTTAATTAGGGAGCAGATGGTATTTAATGACTTGTAACTTGCTATAGCTGACCACCTGCAATCTGCACAGCATGTTCTGAAGCAGGGCAGCCCTGACAGGGGAAATTGTGGAGGAGCAAAAAGTAATTGCTAAACAAGTTTCATGTGAAGTCTTAGAAAAAGACCTGAGTGAAGGGAGGTGTGCATATGTTATCAGGGTTTTACCTTTCAGTCTGAAAGCTCTCCCTGAATCCTCACTCCCTTCTCCAGTGTCAAGGGTCCCAAGAGTTGAGTGGTGAGGGAGAAGAAATTGAGGCTTTTTCATTACCACTCACAGGTATAATAGGTACAGTTTTCCAACTCTGCTTAGCATCTGTCCTCTTCTTGTGACACAACGCTGCTGTTGCCCATCAGTACTGAACAAAAGCCCATTTGAGCTCTGGCAGCCTTAGTTGCCATCCTGTTGCAGGGTCATGTTTGCTTGAAATTTGCTCTGTGATTTAAAAAAAATACATTTATTTCCATATTTGTCTTGCTATAATCCTCTTTTTGGTGATGGCCCTGTGTCATAACTGTTTTGGTTATAATTGTCTGACACTTCTTAACATCTTTTCTCCATCCCAGCTTTATTCTATGCCCATAAAAGTTTTATCTTTAGCCTCATGCACCTTTCTCCTTTCATTTAAGCATATAGTAGCATATTTGTTTTTTCTTCTTTGCTGCTGTCCTGCCTGTCTTAGCAATTCAGAAACCTAGCAGCATTCTTCTGTGTTCTTGTGCTTTGCTTCACTTTCTCTGGAGAAAAATACAGGTGGTTACTGATGGAAGTTTGCATGATGCATGAATATTTTGCGGTTGTGAAATTTCAAATGTCTGTCCTTGAATCCCAGGCATGACAGGCTTTGCCATTTACCTTGCAAAGATCATGTTCTTGTAACAGTGTGGGAGAAGCTGCAGTGCAGGTGCCTGTATCAACGTCTCCTCCCTCCTCAAACAAATTACTGCAAGCATAAGCTATAAACCAAAATTAGGAACTCTCCACTCCTCCCAGTACTGAGTCCAGGGAGGTTGTTATCAGCACAAATTTATTTGCTCTGACAAGCACTTGTAGGAGCCCTCCTGCTGATACTCTGGTAGAATGCAGTGGTGTCAGTCTGCTCCCCGTTACAGCCTTGGACTTTGTTTCCTGAGTTAATGAGCATGACATCTTTTTGTGTCTTGGCTTCTTCTCCTCCTTTATCACTGTTTCTGCTGTCTCATGCATCTTCTAGTTCCCAGCAAATGTTTTGCTGAGTAGCAAAGACAGTAATTTTGATCTTCAGTGGGCTGTCCTTCCTCATAAGGAATAGAAATGCTGGACTCCTATGAATTCTGGTTTGTGAGCATTACAAAGACAAGCTGGCATGCTTGGTGTCCTGGGAGCTAGTGTTATGTACTTTGCTTGAGATGGATAATGAGGCTGCCAGCTAGGAGATGGATTTTATCTGGGGGAGCATTGAAATTGCTGTTGAGGTGGTTCCTAAAGCTACTGACTTGCTAGTGATGGACTAATTTTTCTACTCATTATGAAATCGGTAGAAACCATGATGGTGACATGGGATTTGCAGTTTGCTCTTCATCTGCTTCTGGCATGTGCAGCAGGAGACATAAGAGTTGCAGCAATGGGATATAGCATACTTAGCTTTTTTCAACCCCTGCTAAAATTTTAGGAAGAGAAAGAATTGGAAGTCAAAGCAATATAACTACTTGGATTCATGTTACTTATGTTTTCCAGGGGTGAGTGGTAGTTCATTCCTGTGAAGCTTGTGCTGTGAACATGAACATGAATGTGAACATGAACATGATGTGAACAGTCAACTTCCAGACAGAAGTGACTGATTTTGGGGGGCTCTGCTTGGAAAGTGTGTCGCTGATAGACTAGACCTATATTGTAGCATAAAATTGAGATGTTTTCTGTGCAGGCAATTATTTTCCCTAAGTGCCTCAATTTTATGTAAGGTGAAAGCCCAGGCGATCCAGATGTACACCTGCACTAGAACAGCACTTTCTAATCAGAAATATGAGGTTAATATGGAAAACTTGATTTTTCTTTTGGTAATCTGAAATGAAATGTCTGAGTGTGCTCAAATCCCATACATGGGAGCAGTTTATTGTGGATCTCTGTTTTAAGGATGATCTTGCCTGTGGTAACGTAACATTTTTGTTTGACTGGCATTGCAGTACATTTCTTTAGTCATCTGAGAAGGTTGCTTTTCAAATGAAAGCAGTTTGTGGACTTCCTTACCGTGTGTGGTATGTTGTGGAAATGCCTGAACTGAAGATTCTTGGAGCACCCTTGGAGTGTATTCTGTGTATTGCAGTCCTGAGCCCCAGGTTAGGGCAGGGAGGTGAGCTCTGTGAAATGCTGCCATCTACAGCGCTGTCAAGGATAACTGAGCAGCATCCAGAGAGCTCCTTGGAAGTTATAAGGTATGGAATGTGACATGAAGATGATTCTGACTTTCTGCCACTTCATAAAGGACCTGTTTTCAAAATGCAGAGCTAATTTAAGCTTGTTGAAATACTGGAACAGATGCCTGTTAGGCAGATATATTGTGTATATTTAAAAAAAAAATTCTAAAAATGAGGAAGAAAAAGTAATTAATGCCACTCTGAACTCCAACAGTGAATGAAGTTATACTAAAACATAACACTAGAAACAAAATTTTGATGTTAAAACTGAGTAGTAACTAGAAAATGGTACTCATCAGCTCAGATTCACTAGAGAATCAGAAATCTCTTCACCTGCTTTTTCTTCTGTTAAGTAAAATTATGAGAAGAAACATCATCAGAGAGTCACATGCATCTGCAAATAGGCGTGATTTTTTTTTTTTTGGTAAGAGGAAATATCTATTATGTAGGAAAGAAGAAGTTAGAAAGAAAAATGAGAATTCTAGCTTCTTCTGCCTGTCTAGTTGTTCTGCTAATTTCAAAATGGCAGACATAAAAAAAGCAGGTTGGGTGATATAAATTGTAGGTAGATCTCCTTGTCAGTAGTCAATCTAAAAGGCAGAATGAATGAGAGAGAGAGAAGTTAAGGTCTTTGAATGGGAACTGTACTGTACAGTTAATATCTGCTGTTAAAGACAGCATGAAAAGGCAAAATCAAACTTCACAGTCCACCTAGACCATCTTTATCTTTTATCTCTGTGGCTATTTTTTCTGTTAAACCTTCGATTTTGCCTTCATAAACCTTACATGTTCCACGATCTTCATGAAGAATGTTTCAGTTCTTGTTAAAATGTGATTTATTTATGAATTACAATTCTTACTAAAACAGCTAATGGATCCTTGAAGATGTCTAAGGAGACAATTGTGCGAATTTTTTTTTTTTGGATTGAATGCTGTTCTCCAGTCCTAAAGTAGACAGACTGCTTAGCATTTTAATTGCTTTTCAAGATGAATTCAGGCTTAATGTTCAAGGCCAAAGACAGGGTTAGAAGGTAAATTATACTTATCAACATTTGGGAACAGTCAATTCTCATTGTATGTGAAGTGTTGGCATAGTGCATCTTGGGGGAAATTGCTTATTAATTCGTGCTGTAACTGGAATGTTTGTGTGCTTATCTTGGTTAGGTGGTTTTGATAGGTGTCTCAGTTTACAATTTGGTGCTTATAAATGGCTTTGAAATATCTGGCTGGGTATTCACTTCTAATCTGGATTTTATTAAATTAATAGCACTCCTAGAGTTACAAGCCCTAATTTCATATTGCATGTCTGTTGTGGACAATTGGGATATGAAAAAGCTGAAGTTGTGAATTTCAGACTTTTTAGAAGCCATCATGGGAGTGTAAAACATGGCACTGTGTTAAGAACTACTGGCATATGGTATTGTTTCTCAGGTTGTGATCATCAAAAAGAAGACAACTCATCCTTCTCTGAATTCTGTTGAGGGCCACAAAATGAAGGAACAAAATCCTTTCTCATGGGAAGGATTATGTATGTCAAACTGGTTTTTAGATTAGAGGCTCTGCATGCTTGTTGCTGTCATTAAAATCAGTATTGTTTGGGCTTTAGCTTTACAATTTTGGAAAAAAGAACCCCAAACCAATAAATTTTTACTGTCCTATATATGTTCATTATAAGTTTTCTTGGACAAATAATAGGTTTTAAAAGTTAAAGACTCTAGTTGTAACCACACTGTATCTGCTGAAGTTGACTGGTTTGTATCTGTGACAACTGGTTCTGGATACTTAGTTAGTAATGGATTGAAAGTGCAGGACACAAGGTTGCTCCAGTCGCCCCTTTTAGCATTGCACATGCTTGGAAGCATGTACTGGGACTTGTCTTACAGCTGCCCTGCACGGAGCCTAAATGGGTGCCTGCAGTTTTCTTCCTTCTGACATCTCAGCGCGGTGTGAAAGTGAGTGTCAGAGCTGGGAGATGCCCCAGGACACATTCTTACACTGTGGGTACCTTGGGACATACATGTTAGTTCAGTTACAGCTTCTGAGCTATTGCTGCCCAGCTCCATTTACTTTGTGAAGCATGGAAATTAGCATTTCATTCTCTTCCTGCACATTAGACTTGGAAATACGTGTATAAGCTGCCTTCAAGGGAATAAAATGTGTAACATTATATGTAGAGGTGTAGTTAACTGCTTTGGCAGAGATACAGGGTATTGAATTGCTTTATGCTAATATTATCTCTGTAGTTAAGCTTGTGTTATCTTAGTATTGTGTGTGATTTTAAATATGGAAGTGAATTATAAAATGCTGTTAACTGATAATTCTTAATTCTTCAGTCAGTTTGGGGGACAATATTGGAATATTGTAATGCTGTGAAATGGAAGCATGTAGGTTTTTTTCCTTTTAAAAAAGAAATACATTCCCTCTTGGAATTATTCTCTCCCTTATTTATCATCAAAATAGCAATTGAATTTGTTTGAGCTTACAAGTATTGCTTCCTTCCTTCCCAGCATTTGTGTCTGTGTGGTGCATTGCTGAACTATGTGATGGCTCTTGCCCCTTCACTATCTCCTTTAACTAGCTGATCACTGAGGGGCTGGATAGAGGGTGGTGGGGGGACAGGATTCAAAAGTTCCTATGACACAGTCCTATAGGATTGCACAGCTGAGAGGTTTGTATTCACTTTAAATCAGGTGCTCAAGCTATCTGATGACCCCATTAAACTATTTTAGGGGAAAGAGAATTCCCCTAAAATACTTGAGTAGACTGGGTGGAAGAGGAGGATGAGATTCCTTTTCCATTAAATATTTGTTTAGCCTTGAACAGAATAATGCTTTGCCTACCATGTAATTTTTTCCTCTCTTTGTTTTCTTCTTTGAAGCATTTCAAAGAACTTCCAAGGAAGTGTCAAGACTTTGTTTTCCTGTCAGTGGTTACCACCACTCCCTGGCTGTCAAGGAACAGAACCCTTTATCCCAACCGTGACACGTTCTCTATTGAAGCAGAAAAAACAGTATCTTCTATATTGGTCCCTGAAGCAGACTATTAAAGGTATCCTCATGATATGTGGTTCTTGCTAGGAAAAGTCTTGGTGTCTCCTTGCAGGACTGGGAGCAAAAAGCATTCTGCTCTTCAGAAATGAAATAGCTTTGGGAACAAGTATGTTTAATTTCTGTTCTTGAGGGTTGGCTTTAATCTGTGAAAGGCTTGACTTCTATTTTCATCTGTCAAAGATAATTTTTATGTAAGTTGCTTGTTTGTTGCAAATAGTGTGAGCAGTGGCCTGACTTAGATTAGGCAGTGATATTGGCCTGATTTCTAAGGGCTGTGAATTGCAGGGAAGTTGTCACTTGATGATGCCTGTGATTTGTCCATAGCTGTTTGTTGTGGCAGGCCAGGTGCTTCTCATTGCCCAAAGAAATGTCATAGAGGAGCTTGTAATTTGTTAAATAGAAATGGGTAGGTAACCAAAAGCTCTGTTAGGTCGCTTGGCAAATCTGCAGTGCAATAATATTGTACAGTTCCTGTGGATCAGGCTATATTGTTTAAGTATTATTGGTTCATCCTGTTAAACTAAAAGCTATACAAGATTGTTGCAGCAGTTCCAAATCCAAGTTGATCAGCAGTTACTCAGCAGCTTCAGAAGACAAGCTTGGATGTTTGGTGCTAAAAGTGCTAGTTCTTGTTAAGACTGTATGAAGTCTATTTTAATATTTTTCTCCTGTAGTATCGTAATATTTTTAATATTATTTTTGTAATATTAATTTTTTAATTTTTCATAACATTAATTTTGTAATATTTTCGAAAATATTTTTCTCCTGTAATTTTTTTCTCCTGTATTTAAAAAAATCCCACAGAACAACAGTGAAAAACCTCTCAAAAAACCTCCAACTTTCCTCTCTAGGACCCCCCACAAAAACCTCACAGACCATAAACAAGCAAACACAAATAAAAAAAAAACAACCCTGCCAAAAAACCTAAGAAATATCCTTAATTGTGATCATGTTGAACAGCACTGACATCTGAAAAGCAAAGTTGGGTTCATCACCTCATACTTTAGTGTTAGAGTGAAAAAAAACAAACTTGGCATAACCAATGGAAACTTAAATTAGACTTTCTAAAGCTTTTTAATAAACCATGATGTGTAAACCAGATACTATTGCTGCCTCTTTGAACCTGCTGCAGCTTTAAGTTAGGATTTCTAGGGTTTTTCCTATTGCAGTAGCCTGCTCTGACCTTTTGTTCTTAAATTCTTGTACAGATATCCTGTATCTTAAACTTGTGTCAACTACCTTCTAGCACTTGCCAAAAGAAATTGAAATAAAGGCCATTTATTATGTCATCAACTCTGTTTTATTATGAAGAGACACTGCTGCTAAAATAAGAAAATTAAATTGTACATGAGAATAAACATAAGGTTCCTGTTTGAAATATCTGCATTTAAGCCTGTAGAAAAGCCCATTTTTTGGAAACCTCCCACACAAGATAATTCTATTACAGCCAACATAGCTCAACAGAAACTTGTTTGTCTGGATTAAGACTTGATTCATATTTTTATTCTTGGAACTTGAATAGATTTTTCTATTTTATTTATTTCAATTTAGAGCAGAAATTAGGATTGTAGTTACTCTTTTAACTGAGTTCCTGTGAAGTGTATTCATGATGCTCATTTTAGAGGTAATCTCAGTTCTTACTTTGCTGAAACAGCCATTGTTGTACAGAAAAGTGGTTCTATACTAGTGGGTCTTTGGGAGATCTGACAGGGTGTCCTTTCAAAAACTGTGAAAATTTAAAAGAGGCCCTAAGGTCTCTTTCACCCTTGAAAATAGGTTGGGCATTCTTTTCAGTTCTCAGAGGTGCAAAAGACATAGTGTGAAGGAAGGACTAAAAACCTAGTAGAATTGCCATTAGAAAATTGGTCTTTGCACTGGCTCAGTTTTGGATGTGTGTTATTCATTTAATGGAAAATCATATGGATTCATTTAGGAAGTCAGTTGCAATAGCATCTGATGTGGCAGTGAACTGTGTGTGTGTTGGTGACTGTTTGTCCAAGCAAAATCACTGCACTGTCTGAGATGCAGAAACTTTATGGTAGTTTAAGCTAACGTTTTAACTTTATTGGAGTAGGTAAAAAGCACTCACCTAGTCACATATAGCAGTTAATAATTCATTCATCTGTAATAGTATGGTTACTTGCAATCATTTATAAATACTCTCAGAATAGCTTTCTGTAACTTTATTCCTTATGAAGTAGATGGTATTCTTGACCTGCAAGTGAGACTTGTAATATTTCTGTATCTATGATCTCATTATAACTAAAATGTTCGCATACGTAACTTGATGTACTAAAGTAGACTTTTAAGATCCGATTATTGAGGCATTTTCAGCACAATGAATTAATTCTTATATTCTTGAAATGTTTTTCATAGTCTTGTGTTTTGTTTTGGAAAGTTCCATGCAGAAGAAATCCAGATCCATTTGCTCTCACAGGAGGCCAACTGATTCCATTTTGGCATCAGCCTCAGAAGTATTTGTTCTGCCACCTATCCATCTTGTCTGTGGAAACATCTCTGCTGACTTATCTTACTTTTTCATTTCAGAAAAACCTTTAACAACAACGTTGCTTTTCCTTTTGTCTTGGCATGATTTCCTGAAGTAGTTTCCAGTTGGTGTGGGGGGAGTCTGTAGCTGTCAAGACGTTCCATGCTTAGCCAGGCTCTTAGGGCTGGAATGGAGGTGAGTGAAGAGGTGTCCCTCAGCTGCTCCTTACCCTGTGCCCCCAGGCCTGCAGAAGTCCCATGACCTAGCTCAGTTTAAATGATAGACATTTTGTGAGTGTCTGTTTAAAATAATTGGCAATAGTGGGAATTACTCTTGACAGAAGAGGGTTAGGGAGCACCTGCATAGACAGGTCCACAGGCAGTTCAGAAGAACCTCAGCCACAGTAGGGAAAGAGGTGATAAGGACCAGGTGTGGAACACTGGTGATGTCCTAATCCCTTCCAGCTGTCTCTAGCAGAGTGTGTCACACTGCCTCTTCATACAGCTGCCAAAATGGGAGATGAGGAAGACAGAGTACCATGTGAGAGACTATTATTAGTAACTTTACAGATGCGGAAGAAAATCACAGGGTGGAGTTCTGAAAGGAATATGATTTGCAGTGTCTCTAACCACTTAGTCCATTTTTTTTCTTCAAAATCAACTCTGTCATTGGCTGATTAACCTTGTATTAAAGTTGTGTATGACACCCACTTAGTTATTTTTCTGGTTACTGCAGTAACTGTACTGAAGCAAAATAAGAAAAAAAAGTATGTAAAAATAAAATGGTAGGTTTGGTATAAATCTATAAGGTTTGAATAAATCTGCTTTGCCTACATCAAAATGAAACAAAAAAATCATCTGAATAGTTTATGAAACTTAATAGGTTCTTTCTTAAATTAACAAAATCAATGGTTTATTGCCTCTCTTATTTTTATGCTCCAAAGTTGGACTGAGCCCTAGGTAAAAATGGCTTGTGGAGGTGAAGTGTATAATGCTGCAGGTAGCTAGACACCTTTAATTGAAGAAATAGACATTTTTACCATTAAGACCAACAACTTGTTTGAGTCATGGGAACCATCTTGCCAGATGACTTTATCATGAAGACCAGGATAAATTTGGGAGCTTTGAAGCATATTTCAATGGCCAAAGGGCTCCAGAACCTTAGGAACTCGAGCTTTTAGAGAGAATATTGGCATTTAGTACCTGTAGGTGACTTTTACCGTATTTTCTGTACTCCTTTGTTTTTTTGAGGACAAGTTTGTTTGTGAAACCCAGTTTAAGGTAGTAATTATTGAAGTTGCAGTGGGTATTCAGAAATCTGTTATGCTTTCCTTGGCCTTCATTGCCATCTCAAGTTCTCAAATGATAGCTGAGGTATCTGGACTGTGCCAGGCTTTTTCCAGATGAGAGATATTTGAGTCCTGTTCTTAAACATTTCAGCTTTCCTGGGTTGTTTTGGTATTTGATATTTTTTTCCCTACAGAAACAGAGGAAACAGCTTGCTCTGCATGTGGACTGTTTATTCAGGAAATGAGAAGGCAGGTGATGAAACTCAGGGTGGAAGGAAGTGTTTCATAAGGGTAGATTTGGTAGCTGATAGCATAAAGTGATCACAGTGTACTTGGGGAACTTGAGGCAGTTGTTGATTGTGGTGTGCTTATACTTGTAGCAGACTTTTGAGCATTCAAACATTGCAATTCAGAGTTAATGTAACTGTGCAGTTTGTCATCTGGGACTTGTGTATAATTACTGGTTTTCTCAAGCTCTCCTGTTTGGACTGACTTCACAATAAAAGCAATTCAACTTAGAGATTTTCTCAACTCTCAGATTTCTCTTCTAGAATTGCAGAATACAACCAGTTCCTACTTCTTCCCAGTTCTTGTTAGTATAAGACTGTTAGTTAGAGAGTTGAGAAGAAGTTGTGATTTCTTTGTTTACCAGATCTTTTGCTGACTATTTTGACCCTGTTGCCCGTCCTCCATTTTTACCAGTAACTCTGCTTCAGTTCCTGTTTTCTTGGAAGTGATCTCAAAAAACACAGGGTACTTGGCATGCAGTGGCACTGTGTCATGTGCAAGAAGCTGGCCTGATCTGTAGCTTGATAATGAATTGTACTTGGTGTGCAGACCTGTTAGCTGAGAAAGATGATCTGTGGCCTTGTGCTACAACCAGGAGGCTGCTCTTCCTCTGGTGCACTGTATTCAAAGAGCCTTGAGAGCAAGGCATGCTACCTCTATTGACTTGTGTGCTATTGCTGCTTCCCCCCTGCTTGGAGCAAAGTGAAAGTGCCTTCAGCAGTCATAGGACAGCCTGAACCACACTTGGATTTTTGAGAGCCTTGGTTTGACCACCCTAGTTAGATTTAGGGTACAGATTTCCTTTAATCTCCTAAAGCTGATCCTATACCTCTTAGGAGTTATAGGTAGCTATAACTGTTATAGTTAGCTCTTAATATCTAGGGAACTCGTTCTTTTTGGTTTGTTTTAGCCTTAGATACCTTTGTCAATAGTGTTACCTTAAACTTCCTTGTGGACCTTATAGAAGTGCTTACCTGGAGTTTTCTCATATAGCTGAACATGAGTCAGTAACATGCCCTTGCCATAAAGAAGATGCATTGGTGTTCCTGAATGCTTTATACAAAGCATTGCCAGCAGGTTGAGAATAATGATCCTTCCTCTCTAGTCAGCACTGTTGAGTTCCCATCTGGGGTGTTGGGTACAGTTCAGGGCTCCTGAGCACAAGAGGGATGTGGATGTACTGGAGAGAGTCCAGTGAAGGGCTGTGAAGATGATCAAAGGCCTGGGTCATCCCTTGTGTGAGGAAAGGCTGAAAGAGCTGGGTCTGTTTAGCCTGGAGAAGAGAGGGCCTAGGGGGAACTCATCAATGTGTATAAATGAGTGAAGGTAGGGTACAAAGGTGACAGATACAGGTTCTTTCCAGTGCTGCTCAGTGATGAGACAAGAGGCAGTGGGCACAAACAGGAACACGGGAAGTTCCATCCCAGCATCAGGAACACTTTTTGACTTGAAGGGCAACCAAACACTGCCACAGGTTGGCCAGAGAGATCATCCTTATCATCCTTAGAGATATTCAAGAGCTGTCTAGACATCCTTCTGCAAAAGGGGGCTTGGGCAAGATGACCTTCAGAGGTCTTTTCCTACCTAGACCATTCTCTGATTCCCTGTGAAATAGTATTTCTTTGGTACTGTTGTGACTCTGCTTTCCAGCAAGGACCTAGGTGAGTTTTTGTCCTTCTTGACATCAATGTAAACAACTAGTTTTATTTTCTTCTAGTGTGCCTTGCCTTTGCTTGCTGCCACATTGATCTTTAAAGTCAATGTGTTGTTATGCTTGTGTCATCTTAAAAAAAAATTACAGTATATTCTTATCTGATACTCATTTCAGGCAATTTAAATGCTTCTACTTCTTGTAGGCTTTAGGGGAAGAAGGCAGGCATCCAGCAGAGCTTAGGTCAATTTGGAGGTGAGAGCCCAGGAGAACACTCCCCTCTGGAAAGGCTGGGTCAGGAGGCAGCAGCCATTGCACTAGGCAGTCCAGTGGCAGGTCAGGGTGAGGCTGGGGGGTTTGGAGCTGGGGGGCAGGAGGGTGCTGTGCTCCTAGAACAGATCACAGAGCAGCATCGCCGCGCAGGGGCCGGATCTAGTGACCGTCAGTGATAGTCCTAGGAAGAAAGCTAAAACCTGCCTCTATAATACACTGTGCAGGTGTTCAAGTAACTTGGTCCTTGACTAAAAATAAAATGTATTAGATTCAGGGGTCATCTCTACCACTTGGTCTTTGTGGCTGCACCTTGGCTGATATTCATGAATTTGTGTGGGGACAGTGCGGATTCTTGATGCAACTCCAGATTTAGTGAAGTGTTTGAACTGAAGCTAATCTTGTGTAGGAGAAGGAGGAAGAGTCCTCTTATGAACTGAATTATGATTTAATGTTATAAATATACCACCAGTAGGGTATTACTGCCACCGTGTCAGGGCTAAACTCTGCTGTGCCTGGAACAAATATCATGTTTGGTGATGAGCTCTTGTTATGCTGGCAGAAAAAGGGCCTTGCATTGCCTAATAACCCCTTTATTTAGTTAAACATACCCTGCAATAAAAGCTTATGTAATCTGGTTAACATAAAGAATATGTAAGTCAGTGCATAACTCTGCCATATCCACTTCATTGATCTCTATAGGACTGAACAGAAGCTTGCTACCACAGTTTCTCTCATGGCCAAGGCACCTAAGTTGTGCTGCTTTTGATCTGTGGTTTGTGTAACTACACCTGAGAGAATATTGGGTAACAGTATAGTACTGAAACATCAATGTTATGGCTTTTGAAAATATTTTTTTAATGACAGGCATTGTCTTACCTCTTCCCATAGGACTTTTCAGCGTGCTTGTGTGTAGATAGTTAGAAAAGATCCTGTTCATGCAGAGTAGTAGCTTTTATTGATACGTATTTTTCTTTGCTTCTGTGGGAGACCTAAAGGAGGATTTTCCTTTTCTCAAGGTGCAACAAACTGAAAACCAAATTGTTACAAAAACTGCCAATGGCTGAAGCAATCTGTTAAAACCATGGAACCACAGAAGGGTTTGGGTTGGAAAGGCCCTTAGAAACAATCTAGCTCCAATCTCTCTGCCGTGGGCAGGGATATCTTCCACTAGACCAGGTTCCTCAAAGCCCCACCCAATCTGGCCTTGAACACTTCCAAGGATGGGGCATCCACAGCTGCTCTGAGCAGCCTGTTCCAGTGCCTCGCCACCCTCACAGTAAAGAATTTCTTTCTAATATCAAATATAAATATTGTGAAAGTAAAGTGGATCTGTGAATGACCTGGTGTTAATTAAAACCTCAAGCTGACCAAACTGCAAACACTTGTGAATGTAACAGAGAGCAGCAAAAGCATGTCATGAACATTCCCCAGAAGCTAAAAAAAAAAGCCCCATATCAATAAAATAATGTTTGGGGTTGTATCTTCAAATCTAATGTTTGGATTAGCTAAAGTAGAAAAGAGCTTGCTTGTTTGTGGAAGCATCCTTCATAATAACCTGGCTGCATTTATAAATAAGAAAATTTCCCTTCCCTACATTGGTTGGAAAATTGTTTCAAAGCCTTGGGGCTCAGATGGCTAGAAGCATTCTGTAATTTTCAAAATAAATCTGTTCTCCAATTTCATAGTTACTTGACTCTTTGGCAATATCCTTTTGCTGAGAGAGTCCTTTTCCTTCCTTTGTATTTATTTTGGCATATAACAGAAGCAATATTGTTCACTTTCAGCGTTCATTTTGCCAAGAGAAATAAGGCAAGCTGGCTGTCTACTCATAAGCTACACAGCTTGGGGGAAGGTAGTTCTTAACCATTTCTGCACCTGGTTTACTGTTTAAACATGAACAGGTAGAATTTTTTCCTTCCTTTTCCCAGAAAACTTCTCTGCAGCCTTTGGGAGCTGGATTGAGTCTTTGGGACAAGAAGTGATCATGTATGCTGAGAATTAGACCATAAGGTACCTGTCTGATGGTACTGCTCTTGAGACTAAGATACGGAAGGCTGTGGTCATGTGAGCAGATGGAGGAGCAAAATACACCAGGAGCATTGACAATAAAAATTAAGAGTTAAAAAATGTTAAATATAAAAATAGGTTAAAAGTGTTTGAGGCAGAATGTTCCTATCAGCAAAGATCTCTTTGTTCCGATAACTTGAGTATGGTTATAAGTTTGTGTAACTAAAAAAAGCTGAAAAACTTCTTTAAATAGCGGTGCTCGCATCTGTTTGTAATGCCACTCATTTTTCATCCTATTGAAAAGAGTTTGGTGTTTCTGCAAATTGAATATGCATGCAGTCTGGTGTTGCTGAGTTTCCTGCTAATAAGAGAACCTAAAATGGGTGTGTGGGGGAGAGATGACAAGGAACAGACATCAAAAATCATCACCCAATTCTGCATCTCACATTTGGGTGTGGAAGGTAAGGGTCACAGTGCCTGCTGCTCTGGGAAACACAGCTTTAGGGTAAATTCCTCTTTCTGTGGTAATCTTTCCTTTTATTAATGCAAATTAATAACTTGTAGTCATCTCATTTCAGATGCCTATTGTTTCTAATTTATATGAGAATATCTAGCCATGCTTCCCACTTACGTGCAACCTCAGTTAATCACTCAGGTGCTTGAGCAAGGTCCTCCTCAGTTCATTGGATTAAGTCATAGAAAACTTTTTACTTTGCAATTTTGTTAGCACACAGTCGTTTTGTTAAAGTATTTTTAATGGTTCCTTTTGTGGTTTACTGGCATATGTTATAATAATTAGCTAGAGTGTATTAATATTGTATGTTTTTTCCTGAGGGAAAATTCTAACTTGCTTTACATAATACAAAACCAAAAAACAATTACATAAAACATGGAAAGCAGTTGAATGAATGGTTATTCTTTTGGGTGAGATTTGTTTTTGAGTGTCTCTTTCCTGAGACAGACCTTGAACCAGAAGATCCTGTGTATTCTGGTTATCTGTTTGCCTTTCACCTATCCTCCTGCATTCAGGATGTCCCTCAAGTTCCCTGGAGGGACTGTGATGTGTCTTCCCACCTCACCTTCTGTCTTCACTTAATCTGTTTTTACTAAAATGTCCCATTAGCTTGATGCATAGATTAAGCACAATATTATTATGCTAACATTGTAACACTAACATTATAGTGTAGAAAAAAATCACCATCTCCATGCTACCCCTGTTCTTGCACAAGTGTTGGTTTAGCAATTGAGTTTGTAATTTAGCTGCTTCCTGCTCCCTCACCCCACCCAAGACAAAAAGAAAGAAGAAAATTGTCCTTGGGCTAATTCTCAGTTGAAGCACTTGCTGTGGCTGGTGTGAAGGGCAGAGTGAGAGCGGCTTTGTGCAGGGTGGGACCACAGGAAGGATTTCTCCCTGCGCTGTAGATACTGACGGTGGTGTTCTGAACAGGTAAGCACACCCCTGCTCATCCACTGCTCTCTTGTTTGATGGAGGCCCTGGAGAGAGACACAGAGTGATGGGCTGTAGCTGGACATCTCAGCAGGCATCCCAGTTTGATCTGCACCTCTCCTGAAACTTGCTTAACAAATCAGTGGTTAAAGCACTTTTTTTCCACCAAGTTTTGCTTGATTCCAGGGTGTGTGCTTGTCTCACTAATGTCTTTAAGTATGCTGTGAATACTAAGATTCACTGTAGGTTTCATTCTCTTGCAAAAAAAAATAAATAGGAAATGCCAAGAGAATGAGGCATTGCTTTCTGGCTGTGTGTGGTGACCCCCAGATAAATGCCTGCTGTGCCACAGAAGGTGCTGGCTTGCACATATTATTTAATTTTTGTGTTTTGGTTCCACAAAGTAATACATGGCTGTTTCTGGAGCTATGCTGGGAAGCCCTCAATTCTGGCTGCTCCCGAATAGCTTTGTTTTGTACCCAAACAGTTGTCATGCACATGTCTCTGGAGCGGGAGCAGTGTGCTGCTGGAACTCCGGAACAATGGGAAACACAGGGCAAAACCGGCGGGCTTCTTTTTTTTGCATAACTCTTCCTTATTTGTAGAAGTAAGTGCTTGCCTCTGTGAGTAGTTTTTGTTTTGGCCATTTTACCTGAAACTATTCTCTCAATTCCTAAGCTGCTTTCTCTGGGTAAATGTTCATGTTTTGCAAGGTACTGTAAAATGACAAGGTTGTTACCATGTAAGACTATTCTATTTAGCCTCTAAAAATGGAGAGAAGAGAAATTGTAGCTCTCTACTGGATTTCAGCCCTTGGAATTAAATTATTACATTTTTCTTTTCCTCTCTAGGATCTTCAGTAGCAGGATGGAAGAACTCTAATTGACAGAGACAGAGAACAGGCCCTTTCGACATGGAGAGCGTTCTGGGTGATGGGGAACTGGATAGAAATTCTGTGAGTAACTTAAGTGTGCCTTTGTGTAGTGAGATGAATGTGAAGATGGTTTTGCAGGGAGAGGGTTAAATTACTTGAGTCTGTTCACTTTAGGTTTTTAATTGATACTTTTCCATGAATACATTTGGAATATCATGTAGTATCATGTATCATTTACTAGATTCTCATGGCAGGAGGGCTGAATATCAAAAAACTTTCAGATTTTGGATTTGATTTTTTTGATTTTGTCTCAGAGTCCCAAAGGAAAAAGGTATTCCACTCAGTCTAATTGGCACTTTGCTAGTTAGTGACTATGGACAACAGAAAAAATAATGTAGTTCTTGGTGGAATGAGGAGCAGAAAAGACAGAAGGAGGGATGATTATGTTATCAGAGTAATCTGAGGTGTAAGAGTTGATCTGTACTGATTATAAAATTTCTGATGCAGTGAAGCTCTTTCTAAGTAGAATTTAAAACCAGGGAAGGCTAGTGGGTACTATCATGCTTCATCATCATCATAAATGTTGAAATTATTTAAGAGTTTCGTTTTTCCACTAGCTGTGTCATGTAGAAGCACTTTAATAGCTGAAGCAGGAAATGTTTTATAGTTTCCAAAGCACTGCCTCCCAAAGGCAAAATAGGATATGTTTTTCTGTAACTGAGGTGAAGGTCAAATTTAACACCTCATTACTGACAAACTTTATTTGTGATACTCAACTACTACATGGAGCTGTTAATTTGATCAAGTGTTTTATTACTGTTTTTATCTTAAGTGGTGAGTTTGGAGACAAACTGTTTTGCAATGCGTTAAGGAAATTCTTGGCTTTTTTCTGTAATGAACAAATTCATTGGTTTTCTGCATGGCCCATGCATTTATATCCCAGATGCAGCATATTATGAGTATCAACTGTCAACTGTGCAGTAGTGTATTTTCATTTTTAAAAAAAATGCTGTCAGTTCAGTTGTTGTGCTCCTTGTTTCCTCAAAATATATTAAAAAGTACCAGTTTACAAGACACTTCAAAGTAACATAAGATGTGCTACTTTTCTTTTTGTGACATGCCTTCAGGATAGCATGATCTTAAGAAGGTACCTCAAAATGAGTCTCTGTTTTACCAAGACTCCTTTAGAAGAATGCTAAGTGTAAGGATAGATGGCTTTCATCCTATGTGCTTCTGAAGTGTCATCTCAGAATAATTTTTTTTAAACTGATGGTATATTGTAATAGCTACTTTGAGCATTTATTAGCAAAATATCAGCCAGTGGGGTAACTGTCTGTCTAAATTGCAGTTACAATGTCAAGTTTTGTGTGTTGCACTACAGGTGGTAAAAACATTCTTGAAAGCTTATTTGGTAGTCTAATATACAGCCTAGTGTATACCATAGTAAAACAAGTAAGAAGTAAATATTAAAAATACTGTATGTATTTTAAGAGAGATTGACCCAGTAGTTTTGAAGACCTTTAGTCAATGCAAATCCTGACACTTACCAGAATTTAAATTTTTTGAAATCATGTTTAAAATTTTTCAGCATTCCGGACTTCTAGGTGCAATCTGTTTGTTGAGAGTTTTTTATTTAAAGTTCCAGTGTCATGATAAAATTCATGAAATACATGTGTTGCAATGTGCATGAGGAATGCTGATCAAGTTTTTTCTCTGCATTTAAGTCCTTTGGGAAGTTTCTAGGAGGTGTCTGAAAAAACCTTTTTAGAGGTGTGCCAGCTTTCTAATTTGCTTTTTTGGCTTGCTTATAAAAGAACAAAAGATGAGGAGATCACAGGCCTTAATGCAGTGCTCTTTCCTTTCCAGAATCAGTATATGGAGAAACGTCTTATATTAAATGTTCTTCCTGTCTAACAATTAGGTTGATACATACTCGATATAAATTTGAAGACAAAGGCCATGACAGCTCAGCAAACTATTTTTGTCCTCTGACACCATTAAAACAGTGCAAAATAATAGATGCTTTGACTTCTTGTTTGAGAACAGGTTTCTTTTCTATAAAATAATAATTTAATCAAGTCTCATTGCCCTGGAACTTAGAACATTACATGGAAATGTATGGTATAAACCATTCTTTTTTGAGATATTTTTTTATTAGTTTTTAGTCACTTCTAATTTTTGCTAAGACATGTATTTAATAAATAATTTGCTTGTGATGTAACTTGTACAGTCAGTGTCAGTCCTTGCTACTTACTGCATCAACAGACATAAAAGTACCTTTTTTCCTTGAAGCATTGAATAGAGGTCCTTTTTATTGATCAGATTTGTAGGCTGGGTCAGTGGTCCCGAATTTAAATCTAATGAGATTAATTTTAATGGTTTACATGTATCAGAGACTGCCTTCAGGGAAAGCAGTCTTCAGCCAAGTGAAAACTCAAACTTGGCTTTAGAATGTTCATTTAAACTATTAAAAATTTAGCTGTATGTTTTGATTGTAAAAACAGTGTTTTTAAAAAACTTTTGTAATAGGAGATTCAGACATGCTAGTGTGACATATGCTTCTGCTTTTACCCTAATATTCAATGGGAAAAGGATTTTGTTTCTTAGAAGAACTTGGCAGATATAACTTAAAGTTTAGTAGCAGTTGTTATAAGCTTTATTTCTGAGAAATGAACATCTAAAAATAGTGCTTTTTTTGAAGCACGTGGGCTGTCTTTGTATAAAAACAATTACAGCTGCTGTCTTGTGTGATGCTTTGTATTGCTGGATTTATATTGCTGCTTGTACTTCTAAGTCTTAGTCAAAAACTTTGCTGGGAGGAGGACTAGGCTTCATATGTTTTGGTAGCAACATTTTAAAGTAATTGTAGAATGAAATGGATCACGTAGTGTTGAGAACCTGTCAGAGGACTTGTTCTGTAATCTGTAATCAAAGTCATCCATCATATAATGTGAAAATAAGAGTAGGCTGTGCCTCTGGGAATGTGTATGTTTCTCTTAATTTTCTATATTTAGAGTAAGAGTTGTGGGCAGTGATGGACAGGAATGTCCTGAGAGCATTCTTTTCGGAGAAAACCCTGAAGTAGTAAAATGGTCGTGTTTTGTTCCCTTAATTTTTTGTAACCCCAGTCTGCAGTGATATGAATTTGCAGATGATAGAGGTGCAGTAGGCCATTGGAAAATTAAAAGGTCTTTTTTGCCAAAATAATATTGTTTATGTACCTTAACATCTCACAACAATGTTTAGAAATATATATTCTGCAGGTTTTAGGTAAATACACAGACCCAGATACCTCTGATGAAGAGAGGGGGTTGACCAGCAACAGAGGGAGTTTGGTTTGTAAACAGAATGTCAATTGGAGAAGATCAAGGACAGAGTTAGACAGGCTTGTGTTTCAGCCTCTGGCATAGGAGCTGTTTGTACCAGTTCATAGGATTAACCATGCAATGCTAAAATATTTACATGAAAAGGCCCTGCATGGCCATCTCAGGTGACGGGTGGCCCTGCTCTCTGGTGTCACGTTGTGCCTTGGCCAGGGCTGCTTGCGGGGCAGGCAGTGAGACGGGACCTGCTGCGGTGCCTTTTCACTCTTCTTTCTTCCACATGTAAGTAATGCACTGCCAGTGAGCATCTGCCTGAGTCTCAGGTACTTGTGATCCTGATGTCTGCTTACAGTGGATTTTTCCTGTTCTGTTCTCCTGCTTTCCAGCACCCAGTGACAAATAAAGCAGCCCAGTGCTGAACAGCGGTGCTCCCCGCCCTTCAGTCAGTTGGTGGATCTCTGTATGCTTTCTGCAGGCTTCTTGTTCTCTTGTCAGCCACTCTTCTCTTGAATCTAAAATCAGCATAGGGTAGGATAGTTCAGTCTGAACATCAATTGTTTCCTAGTCTGCAGTATGTTATCTATACATTAAGAATAAATACTTTGCCTTAAAAGCCATTGAATTCTTGAATACATTTCATGTACTATTACCCAAATCTCTCTGATAAGTTCATCGGTTTCACTCTTTGACCTGAATTTAGTTTCTGGCAGGAATAGAATGTGATTTGCCAGGTGTGCTTATATTTTATTTCAGTTTTTCCTGTTCAGTCAAGTCCTGTTCCAGAAAGTGCAGAATTATGAAAGAAGGATTCCCTCACCTTTCCAATGATGTGTATTGCAATTGCTGTATATTCATTGCAGTACTTCACATTTGCACATTGCACTGTCTATTTACAATTTAACATTAACATCTTAGGCAAGTGTGAGGTATTAAAAAAAAAAAATCAGTGTTTTGAGGTCAGGAGTGCAAGACAAGATTCCTGCTTGCAAAGATTTTCATTTTGCTTTTTTTTTTTTTTTACATTTCCTGCTGTTAAGTTCTGATAAGAGAGGCGAGATTGGATCCTCTTTAAAGCAGAGCAAGGATTTTGCTACTTTATGGAGCACAAGTTTTTTATTTGGGATATAGAAGATATGTCATGTTTGGATTTATTTTATTTTTAAGGAGGAAATGTTCATGCTGATCAGTATTCTTGTTTTTTCTTCTTCTATTATTCACAGATTTCAAATGTAGTAAATCCTGAAAGACATAAGTAGAATTTGCCTTTTATCTGTACATGACTGAGCATAGTGGGATTTTAGCCTTGACTATGGTCTTGGTTAGCAAGGATTTAAAAAAGATACCAGATTAAATATCAGAAAGGCATACAGGCTATTAGAGTGTAGTTACCCTCCTTTAGTGCCTATATTTGATGCATTCAGTGGGAGAGAAATTTCATGCAACTTGGTTCTATGGAAATACTTCAATATATAAAATATCCTCTTAAATTTAAAACTGCACTGTTTGTCTTGCATCCTAAGCAATATCAAATGTTACCTGTGTTTGTAGATGAACTGAATCTATGGCTTCTAAGTTTGTGTTTGTATGCAAAAGCAGTTAGGCTTCGATCTCTCATTAGTAGGTGCTTGCACATTACTTATGGCTTTAAAGGTTGTTTTTTTTTTCTTCCAAAACACTTTCCTGCAAGTGGAGTGGTTTTGGAAACATTTTGTGTTATTTCAGCTTTCTTTAGAGCTTCAGTCTTTTGAAACCACTCCAGCTTAAAATTTCTTTAAAAATGCTGTGTGTCAAGAGCACTAAAGTTTTGCTGGAGAGATTCCACTCAGAAGTGGTTGAGGCAGTTGCTGTTTACTAATGATGGCTTCTAATAATGGCTTTTCAATAAGCATATTTGTCAGATTTGTTGCTTCAACTTCTCTGAACTGCAGAGTCTCTTGAGGTCTTGCCTTTGGCATTGAGGTGCATGTTGTATTTTAGTTATGAACTAACACTGTTTTCATTGTCCTTCTTTCCCGCTGCTGCTGCTGCTTTTTGTGCACTTGCTTCTTCCTGGCCTGGATTTTTATGTTTGCTGTTCTTCATTCCTCAATTGTATGTGTACACAGCATCATGGTGAGAACAGAGACTCTCCTGGACCATCAAGTAAGTGACTCCTCTCTCTTACATTATGTTTGCATATATGTTCATAGTAGAATATATCTTTGCATAAGGTTTATGTGATAAATACTAGGTTTTCTTCTGTATCATAATTGAGAAGTTGAAGTGTGATAAAAATTTGCTGTTGGAAAAGTATTTTGCCTGGCATACCACTCATCCAAACGTTTCCCTACCATAGCCTTTATTTTTTTAGTGGGAAAAATTTATTCTTCACCTCTCCCAGTCATGGCCAGGAAAAAAGAAAATATTTTCTATTATTTATCTGGAAGAGAAAAAGCTATTTTTATCAGTTTGAAATGAAACTTTCAAATGCTATTGTAGTATAGATAGTAAAGATATGGAAATAATGGTTCAGAAAAAGTTTTTAATTTTTGAGCTTGTCAATTTCTAGTGCTATGTGTGGTTCCCTGAATTTCAATAATTTTACATATTCAGAATTGAACAGGTGTATATATACTGTAATTATTCAGGATTGGATCTGATGAGGTACTAGGGAAAACTTCAGATGTTTGTATGTGCTTACATGCAGCCAAAGACTTTCTGGTGCCATTGGTTTGTTTTCATTTTGCTGATAGTATAAGTTTGATATGATAGTATGATTGGCAGAGTAATTTTGCCTGAGATTAAGAGCTTATGTATGTGGAAAAAAGAAAGGTGCAGGCACAAATAGTTTCTTTTTTTCTGTGAGAAAGCTGTGCAGAAGCTGTGGTCTTAGCTGATACAGCTTATTATAGACAAAGAAAAAATGTTGAATTAAATTGTAATCAACCTTTTCCTGTATATGATGTCCTTGTGCTATTTTCAGTGCTGTAGGCACTTTCACAGGCTCATTATAAAAACAGAAGTGGGAATCTGACACTTCAGATTTTTTTTCATAGCATTATCTGAAATAGGTTGGCTGTAAAGGCCCCAATTTATATTTCTTCTGAGGTATAACTGGTACTGACAAACTTTTAGATTAGTAAGTTGATGACCAGTATGATGAACATGAGCAAAGTATGTATTCTCAAATCTCAAGAATTCTGTTGGTATTGAAATGCGACTTCTAAAGAGTCACAAGGAGGGTTAGATATTTACCATTTCTTGTTTCTTCTCTAAAACAATGCCTTGTCTTCTCCCTCTCCTCAGAGCACTGAGCATTAGGATGAGGCATTCTGCAGTAGGGGGGACAACTTCCTCCTAGTGGCTGCTATGGTTTGAATAAATAGTTATGTTCTTAACTGATTTATTTCCATTTGTTTAGTCCTTTTATGCTGCTTTGTATAAAAAGGAGATTTAAAAACTCTCCTGCCAATCATTCTTCAGCTTTATAGATGGAATTTCTCAAAAACCCACTTGGTTTAAGAAGTTCACCTTGAATACCCAGGCATGTGAAGTGCTTGCCACATGGTATTCTATCTTGGGTGAAACATAAACTCTGTTTGGTAGGAAAAGAGCCTTTCTGACAGTTCTAGGAGTTGTTGCAGGACCTAATTGACTCCTAATGAAGGAATATGAATTGTACAGTGAGCTTGAAGCTTGCATCCTGTTAGTGTGACTTTGTCACCAGTGCTGAATGTAGCTCATGCTTCAGTAACACTCGTGTGCAGAGCTTGCTTACGCTGTGGGTTACTGGCAAGTACTGCCTGAGAAATTATTGCATTGTGACAGCTTAAAGAAACCTTTGGAATTCCCAAAGCTTAAAGTTTAAAGAGTTAGCAGTGCTGCATGCTGCCCATTCACAAACAAGCCTTCTGCACAGGTTACTCAGCAGAGGGTTGCTAATGCAGTGGAGCCCACAGTGTCACCTGCTGCAGTGGCACAGGGGCTAGTGGGGGCACCCGCAGAGCACAGTAGGCTGAGAAAGCCCATCCCTGCAGAAGCTAAGTGGCCAGTGGCTCATCAAAAGGAGTTTTCAGCTAGTTGGGTGAAAGTTGGTCCTCCTTCAGTGCACTGTACACTGTAACTCTTTAAAACAAGTATAGCTCACTCTCCTTGCAGCAACCCATTTTGTGCAAACCTGTGAAGCAGCTCTTTTCTTACCCCGTTTCATTTTCACATACAAGACCTTCTGTGGTATGGTCTCTTCCCAAGACTTGAGCAACTGCCCTGCTCCCCCCTTTCCCTTACTTGTAGTTGCAGAGCAATAAACAGCTAGTTTGGTACAACAAGAAGAGCAAAATCAGACACTGCTTTGAAATACCAGCCTTCTGGCACTGATTGACTTGAATTCTGAACTGGTAAAATGAGCTCATTTCCTCCCTTGTCCATTTTGTCACATATTTTTCCTCAGCAGCAGTTCCCATAGAGTATAGTTTGTCTGGAGCAGAGCTTTGATGGCTTATCTGATGTAGAAAAATAATACAGGTGGGTGTACTGCAATCCTTGTGTTCTTCATAGAATCCTTTAGGATGGAAAACACATTTCAGAATCATCAAGTCCAACTGTTAACCCAGTGTTGCTAAGTCCACCACTGAGCCATGTCCCCAAGTGCCACATCTATACATCTTTTAAATACTTCCAGGATTGGTGACAGTTCCCTGGGCAGCCTCTTCCAGTGCTTGAGAAGCCTTGTAGAAGAAATTTTTCTAATATCCAATCTAAACCTCTCATGCCACAACTTCAGGCTGTTTCCTCTCATCCTATCACTTGTTACATGGGAGAAGCTGCCTTTCAGGTAGTTGTACAGAGCAGTAAAGTCTACCCTGAATTCCCTTTTCTTCAGGCTAAACAACCCCAGCTCCCTCAACTATCCTCATCAGACTTGTGCTCCAGACCCTTCACTATCTTCCTTGCCCTTGTCTGGACATACAAGCACCTTTTTATTTTTTCATACTACTTTGTGTTCATTCCAGGTTTTGCTGCAAAATGTTTCCACTACTGTAATAAGAGTAGTGATAAAGCTAAGAAGGCCTTTGTACTTTGCAGAGTTCATCCAGAGAATAGAACTTGTTTGGTTTGACTCAAATCTTCTGCTGAACTTTTAAGGAAAGCTTGGGAACTCTTAAAATCATCTGTGTTGTAAGTTCCAGTCTTTTCTTTAGTAAATATTGCTTGTTTCCCTCTTTGAACACATTGTCAGTATATCTGCTTTCACAGGGCAGGTGTTACAGAGACAGTCATTCTTTGACTATGAAAAAAGGTTCAGTTTTGTTGTGTGCAGCTTAAGGAAATGTACAGTAACTGTAAAACAGGATGGGTGGCCAGGTGATCCTAGAAATAGGTAAGAAGACACCAGACAAGTCTTTCAGACTGAGGTTCAAGGAGAGCAACTCTTCTGCTTTAAGCCTTTGCCTTGACAGAAATTGTATATGATTTATATTGCTAAGACTTGTTTCTTGTGATGTATATACAGACATTCATCTTAGACATCTTTCTGGGATGTTGGTACAGCTTGATCTGGCAAGCTGTTTCATGGGTTGGCTGAGTTGTGGCTAGTTAAACCAAAAACTATCACAAAAGTGGCAAAGAAAAGAATTCCAGAAGATAAGCAACAGCTCAGTGCTGTATCTCTATTGATTATCAGCCTTTCCAACCTCATGCTAATTTTTGTTTTCATCTTTTGCCTCATGTCTTAGTCCAGGCTTACTGGCTTCTTTCTGCCGTCCTCTCCAAAGCAAATACCTGGCTTGAAAACCTCAGTTTTTAGAATGAAATGTTTTGCAACAGACCAGTTGAATACCAGTTTCATAAATAGCAGTGAAGTTCTTAATAGGAATCTGTGCAGAAGCACATAACATTATTGAATGAGCATCCATTTTGTGTTTCAGCAGTGGTAGCAAACAGTGATGAACAGCCTATAACTCCAGGAAAAATGAACCAGCACCAGGGGAAAGAAGCCTATTTTACTCCAACCAAAGAGTTACTCCAACCATGTCTCTGTCCAGGAATTGCCCATAGCCATGGTAAGACAGTTATTTTTCACTGAGATTTTAAAGAAATTAAATGCTGACATTATTTATCTGTTCCAAATACTACTTCAAAATCACTGCTTTTTACAATAAAGAGGTAAGGAAGAAAGCATATTGAAGTTTTGTATGTAATTATTTGTATCTTTGTGTTAATCTGAAACAGGAAAAAAAAAAGCATTACATGATGCATCAGTTTATTAAGGCATGCTGTGATTTGTTTGATGGGAGAACAGTCCACATAATGGTAAATGGTTATTTGTGTGTAGTCCTGTAAAACCCACAGCATCGTTCTCTTCTCAGTGTTCAAGTTGTGTCTTTATGCAGCAGTGTTATGATGAACCATGAGTGGAACTTCCGTGAAAAGATAATCAACAATTACTTGTACTGAAAAATCCTTCTCTTTAGAAAAAGATAAAAAAAAGTCTCAAAACTATTTTTTGCCAGTTTTCAAGCTGTCCCTCTGCCTTGCTAAACCTGTTGAAAACAAACTCTGTGGATCCATGAGAACTGACTGGATGGAAAGTGAAACTCATTAGTAGACCTGACATGCTGACAGACTATTCAAGAAACAAAAAACACCAAGCAATGATTGCTCTCTTTGTGCTTATTTGCATTTGAAACCACTTGCATTTGTTGCTTAGAAAAATCACTGGACATCTTTCTTGGGGTGTGTGAAGTTCTTAGTGAAAACTTCAGGCTTTTAAAATTAATACTCTCTTCCCTTAGTATTGGCAGCCATGCTAGTCATCTGTGCTTCCTTTAGTTTTTTTTCATGAGTAGTGTTCCTGACATGGTTTTATATTTTTAACTGGTTTTGCTATGAGTCTCCCTAACTGCCATAGCTTGCTTTGTCAAAGTAATGACACTAATGTTTCAGAGTAATAAAGGCAGTGTCTTAGGTAACTTTGAATCATATTCCTGTTTTCCCATTCAGTTCTAGACTCTTGGTCTTTCTTCTTCTTTTATTAGGAGGTATTTTAATTTGTCTTGGCTTGCTTTTGATGATGAGGCAGTATTTTGTAATCAACACTGTGTGAGAGCCATGGGCACTGGTTGTTCTTTAGGTGGTGTTGGATTAATGCCTGTTGTCCTGCTGCGGGATCCTGAGCCTAGGGACTCGGGTGGTCACTTGCCAGTTCTTCAACAGAGTGTGGAAGTGACACCCCAGTTCCACAAAACTCTGTAACCTGTTTGGAGTAGCTTTAGTGATGCTTGTCTTAACTGGGATGTGAGTGAGGCTCTGGTCACAGTAGGAGGAAGGAGTTTGAGCCCTAAGTAACCTGATTTTAGTCTGTGTGATAGAACTGAATTTCTTGTAAAATGTTTCAAGTTCTGCTGTGTGCGGTTTGTCTCCTGAATACATTATCTTGACCTCCTGCTTTTTTATTGTCATGCATACTCTGGCACATTGCTCTCTGCAAGTCATTGTGTTTATTAGAACTTGCCATTTCTGAAATGCTACTCCACCCAGCATTTGTGGCTTGGGCAAAATGCATATTCTGCTTTCTCTGTGGGTTATAGCTTTATGAAAGTGTGGCACTGGGTTTAAAAGGCACAGCAGTTATTGCTGTGAAACATCTCAAGCAAGTTCTCTTTCTTCATGACAGTCTCTGCAGGACTGGCCCACTTGAACCTGAGCCGTGACTTTGAGAATTTCCAAAGGGTTGAGATGACAATGTTGAAACCTGAGCAGTGAGCAAAGCTATTTACTCCGTGTGGGAGGAGCTGAGCAGGCTGTTAGCAAGTGAGGAGCTGCAGCCCAGTACAGCTGCCAGCAGTGCATGGGCAGCCTTGGTGGTCATCGGTCACCACGCTCAGGCTTGCCTCTGGAACTGCTCCTCAGCTAAACTGCACTGGACTTGGAAATACCAGGGAACAGAAGAATATTTGGTGAAAGAAATTTGCCTCTCTCAACTACTCTCCAACTTGTAGCCTCATGGTTTAGGTATAATTTTTTTTCTGAATCAAATATCAGTGCTGAAGGCAAGTATGTTTTTAATACCTTTTTTATTAAATAGGAAAAAACCACTTCTACTTCAAATCCACATGTGAAAATCAGGTGTTGGATAAAACCTTCATAGATATCATAGGCTGCCTGTTTTCCTTTTCTGTTTTCTGCATGCTGCAAGGAGTGTGCTTATACTGCATGTAGAGAATTATGACCTTTTCATGGACTGAGGGGAGAATTCTACTGGAAAAGGTAGTAATGTTGAAATGTCAGGGCAAATTACTGTCAAAATTGCAGAGCAAGTCTGAAAAGCTTCTGCCTTCCTCTGCTACACCAAGTTTTCCTTCTTTTTTTTTCTTCTCTAGCTTTCACAGAGTTTGGTTTTAAGAAGATATTGGCTTTTCCTTGGGTACCTGTACGGGGAAAAGGATTATTTTTTTTTTACTTTGCATCACTGTACATAGTCTTAGTTGTATTACTGCATCAGTATCAGTTTTTAGAATGTGTTAGTTATTCTAAACTTCTAAAATCCATATAAAAAGGATTATTATAGTGAAAATTCCTCATTTGGGTAGTCCAGGTAGATTTGATTTGAGTTCAATTTGATTGAATTCATGCCTTTACAATTTAGAGAGGTCTCTTTTGTTAAGACTATGGTTTTTTCAGCTGTAAATATTTTTCCATCGGAGAAATGGTTTAAAACTAAAACCAGACTTTGTCAAAAGTGCTCACAAGTTGTTGGAACTCCATATATCTTCTATTTGACTTTGTTTCGTACACGGAGATTTTACATTTTGCTCCAGGCAATATCATGGAAGAATATCTTAAGCACGGGATTAGGACTGGTTTTTCAGCCAGCATTTAATATTTACTATTGTGAAGCCCTGATCCAGCATTTGATGTGAGAAATGCGTTCTGTCCTTTACAAAAATATCTACATTAAATAAGCTTTTCTCTTCTAAAGAGATGAACTGAGAATGGATTCTTCCCCTTATGGTCCCCCCTACCCTCCTGCCCCAAGATACATGAACTAAATATTTCAGTCATGTAGGGATTTTTGTCTTCCTACTGATGTAGGTGTTTTATAAAGCAGAGAAACCATGAAACTTTTTTGTTTCAGAGGCACACTTAGTCTACTGCCTCCTATTGTGTCTTAAACTTTTGTTATGAAAAAACTCATATATTCATGTATAGATACACTGTGTCATGCACCTGAGGCCTTTAAGCTTCAGGTACTTCCCTGGTTTTGCAGGCTTTTCTGCTATGTCTGACTTATGCAGTTGGACTTGGCTGTAGTTCTCTTGAGTGAGTATCTGAAACTGTGTAAACTTCTAAGCTGTCTATGAGAGTGCATTTTCTAAGTATATCAATTATTAAAGCACTCAAAACTAATGTGTGTCATATAATATCAAAAGGATAGAAGGCTGCCTGGGATGTTAGTCTAAGATCTCAAAGTCTGATTTCATCAGTAGATGGGCCTATTCTGTCTGAATTTATTTTCAGGAAAGAGAGAAGAAGAAAAAGGATCTATGGGATTTTTTTTAGTCTTTGGCGAGGAAAGGGATGAGGAGATGAAGGAGGAAGCTTAAATTAGATTTTTTTCTTTTCCTCCTCTGTTGAAGTGATGATACAGAGTGGTGAGACAGAGTGATATTTTGGTGAAAGGCTCAGAGCCTGCCTCTCCTGTGTTGCTGTTGAGTTAAAGCAAAAGGTGCTTAGAACATATAACAGCTTTCTTGACTAGGGAGATAACAGCTTCCTTGACTGGAGAGAGCCTCAGAGAGGGGAAATGTAACATTATCTGTATTGAAATTCTTAATTTTATCTACCCAAAGAGTTGAGTTTCAGTTCTAAATGGAGAGAAGGGCATAGGAAGGAGAAAGAGGTATTTTAATCTGTTCCTGTTTACAGTTTGATTATATGAGCAGTGTCAAGGGACCTGAGAGGGCATGGAGAGAAGTAAGGGAAAGGCCTTCAGGATCACGTTGTTTCCTGAAAGCCCTGGAAATGCAGCTGCTCCTTAGTAACATGAACATCAAGCGGCAGAGAAGAGCCAGCTGTGAGAGAGCCTGGTGGGCTGGCAGAGGGGCCCAGCAGCTGGAGGCAGACCCAGTGGTGTGCAGGTGTCTGATGGAGGAGCCTCCCTCCCTTTAGGCTGGGTGACCCAGCCATTCCAGTAGGAGAGAGACATGGAAACAGAGGGATACCAGTGTCAGCAGAGTGTTCTGGGCAGGGTCACAGCCCTGACTCGGCAAGAGGAGATAACAGCCCCATTAACTGGGCAAGGTAGGTCTGTAATGAGAGGATACAGTTCCTTCTGTGTGTAAGGGGAGCTCTACTGCAGCTTTCTCTTGATTTTAGTTAGAAAAAAAAAAAGAAAATGCATATTCTGAATAGATTTGGACCAAAGTATTTGCTCTGTTTTGTAGTTAAGACAGATTTGGAGAGGTGATATGGGAGGGAGCTGTGTTTATTAAAACAAAACAAAACAAAAACTGAAACAAAACCAAAAAGGAAAAAAAGGTAGTGTTCTCCCTCCTTGCATTTTCTCTTCATTGCCCCACCACTCCACTCCTTTAGTTTTTTAGCTGCTTTTTCTGTTCCATCTGGGGCATCTGGACAAGGACTGCTTCAGCTGAAGGAAGTGTGAGACACAGGATTGGATAAATGGAGACAGGCCTGAATACATACATGATGCTTATCCAGTTTTTCCTATTCCCTGTGCTTAAGTGAATTGTGTTTTTCATATAGCATATAATGGTTTCTATTGATGGCTGCCCATTCCTCGTCTTTGTTTTTTTCTGGTACATCTTTTCACCTTATCATATATTGGGAAGTTAACTGCACTTCTTTGTATAAGGAGATGGAGTAAATAGTATTATTTGAGGATTAATCCTGTTCATGCTACTACTGATTTAATTTATGGCATGTGCTTCACTTTGTAAGAAAAGAAGTCCTCTAGTATGGACTAAGGTAAGAACACAAGTTCGTGTTTTCAAGGCAATTTTTGGTGTTGTGTTGTCCTGCTTTTTTTAGTAGAGAAGGTTTCAAAACCTGTTTTGTCAGAAATAAGGTTTGATGGGGAAAATGGGACCAGCAGAGAAACACCAAATGGGAGGGAAGTTCCACATTGGCAAGAGGGTGGCAGTGCACACTAGTCATTGAGGGAAAGAGGCTGCTGATGTAATGAGCAGGGGATGAAGGTGGTTAGGGAGAGATTATTTGACTTGATTCTGGTAGCTGCCAGCAGGAGGAGTTTGGATCAGCAGATTTCTAGTCTTGAAGCACAGTTTACTGGAATCTTCTATGTTTAAAGTTTAAGCTGGCCCATTTAAGTGTTTTATTCATTGAATAAAATATTTGGGGCATTAATAATAAGAAGACTTCTTTGTGGAGATTATTTAGGGCAGCTCTTCCATGAGTCAGGCTGGTTTGTATATAAAAATATGGGAGAGGTTCCAGAAGAAAAAGCAATTGCCTCACCTTTTAAAGAAAAATAAGAAATGAAGATGGAGAGGCCATGGCAGTCAGTTGACAAAAACTAGTTAGGTGAGTGCCTGAACAGGAAAGTTCAACTTGGCTGTATAATGCAAACGATGGACTCCCTTTTCAGATTCCCATAGCGTACTGCTATATGAAACAGGGAAGCCACATAGCTCATGAGTTGTCCTTTGTGCAGTGTAAATTTGGGACTTGAAAGACTAACAGGAATTCTTAAATCTTGATTTAAGGAATCCTTAAAACATAAGTACTATTTTTGTGTGCTTAGAAATGAGTAGGACCAAAACTGAGAGACTAAAAATGAGATGTGGTGTGTTTCTCAGAAAAAAGGAGCTGAAGCAAAGCCATTCTGCTTTAAGCATCCTAAGGGCTTTGATGAGGGGAGTATAGTGTTGCTTGGCTTGCTGCTGATTTGGCAGCCTCTGTCTCTTCACTGCATTTTTCATGTGCGCCCTTCGTTTGTTTCTTTTTTTTTCCTCTTTTGTATCTTACTCATCAGAATGTGAGGTAAAAGGCTGCTACTGCAACCCTCTTGCTCCAAGCAGCTTATGCTAACCAGCTTTCACAGCGAGCATAATCCTTACACAAACACCTTAACTCATGAAGGAAGAAGGTCCAGTGCGACGTAGGTTTTCTTCATGTGCCGGGATTTCATCTGTGTTTTCTCCGAGAGCCGATGGCCGAAAGCTCGTCCGGAACGCTTCATTTGGCGGATATAACGAGCTCTCTCCTGCTGTACCAGGTTTGTTTCGGTCTTGCCTTTCTTAAAATGTGCAGAAGCCAGTATAATTGCCACCTCAAATTTTCACGCTGGAATGAAAGTCATGTACTTAGATGTTGGTAGAAATAGGAAAGAGTATTGCTTGTATGCATTTGATAACAGCTCTTTGTAGTGACAAGATTTGCAGACAGAGAAATGAGTAAGTTAGCTTTTACACTGCCACAAATCTCATTTTAAAATGCATTGGTGTGTTTGAGATGGACTGGAATGTTTGTTTTGGTTGTTTGGGCTTTTAGGACTGAGGTTCTTTGTGGTTTATAAATGCCTTCCTCTCTTGTACTTTCCACTGCCCCCCCTTCCCCCCACCACACACATAATGGATCTGCCTTAAAATTGTAAGGTACGTCAGAAGGTTTTCATTTAGCTGTAAATACTTGAAAATCTGCAGGCTGGTCATCAACGGTTTGACATAAAATGACAAGATACAAAAGGCTAAAAACACAGCCTTGCTAAACTCTATAGTGCAAGATTTTGAAGACTTACAACCCCTGAAAGGGCTTTAATCTCCTTTATCTCAGATTTGTTGTTTCCTGAAAATCAGTACTGGAATATTGAAATGAATTTGTAGATCATTGCATTTGTAGGTCATTGTTCATAATGTGGACTTCTGACGTAGGTACCTGAATTTCAGCAGTTTATTTCAGAAAGCCTCAGTGCTTGAAAATGTGCTACAAGGTCACCCATTCCTGAAGGGGGACATGGTACAAATTGTGCATCCTTTCCAGAATTGCTCTGGATGTGTGATTTGTCTTGTGCCTGAGCAGAGATGTACTTTATTGTGTAGTTCCACAGGGCAAGGATGGTGGGGGGGAAGAAAAGGGGGTAATAAAAGAGTTTTCACTTCCTATTGTGTGCCTCCTGCTTCATGGCTCACTGAATTTGTAAGCCCTGGTTCTGAAGCCCTGGAGTAGAGTTGGGTGCAGACCATGGGGGAGATTTCAGGCACCATGTTTTATTAAACTTTTTTTATCCTGGAATGTTTCCTTTCACTCTGTTTCAGGAAATGATTAGCCTTCTACCAAGAATCTAACACTAAGTTTTATTCAAGCTGCTTATGAAATAAAAGATCTCAAAGCCTGAAAGCATGGGCTTGGCAACTAGACAGGTGCTTCCTACCTTTAAAATAAATGTGTATTCTGTTAGTTAGTGGGGAAAAAAAAAGGAGTTTCATTTTGTATTTGCTTCCTTTCTGTATAGAATTCTGCAATTAAACCTGATCACTGTTCATAAGCAGACTACTTAAATGCAGAACTTAAATGAATGGCTACTTAAAATGCAGAATAAATGGAAAGTTGTTTTTAGTGAAAAAAAATTAAAGCGTGTACATAGAATTAAAAAATGCTTACTCTTTTGGAATCTTCCATATATCTCTGAAGAATTTCAACATTCCTAACATGCTTAATGAACATTCTTTATATACTCATTCAGATTGGATTAGGCAAAGAGTAATTGTCTGTTTTAAATACACTCTTGTAGTTACAGTGATGACAGTCTTTGGTTTTTTTTTTCTTTTATTTTAAAGTAACACGCTTATTTTCTGATGTATTTTTCTCATGTATCATAATTGAAGATGGCATTTATTGAGAGGCAACAAACCAGTATTTGAGATGTAAGAGTTATGAGGTTGGTTTTGGTTTTTCCCTTCCTTCAAAATTGACTGAAGGAACAGATTGTGGGTGCAACTTCAAAAAGTATATGTTATGCTTGAAAATTGAAACCTATTACCTGGACAGGTTTTTTTTGAAACTACCCTGCCACAATCTTTATCCTAAATAGTCTTTAATTCTACAGTGTGTATAGCCTTGTTTTTTGTCAACAGTGTTTTGAAGAAATTTTTTTCCTAATTTTTTTTTTTGTTATTGACTATATAATCTGTCTCAGTCTCTAAAGCAGCACTGTTTGATTTTGTTTCATCAACTTCTTGTATGCAAGGGTTCTGGTTCCTCTGTCAGGCTCTTAAATATCTCTGAAAGCTCCTAATGAGTTTTAATGTAGATTTTCACCTGCAAGTTTTGGAAGAACATGCTGAGTGCTCACAGCAGGAATACACTAATGGACAGTTTCCCTTGGCTTCTGGGGTCATGCCATGGACCCTGGCTGACTGCACTGGCATTGGGATGAGCTTTCAGAGCCCAGGGCACCTGAGCTGTTGAGATAAGGAAGGTCACCCTGGGAGAAGTTTTGCTAAGGTGTAGTGTTTCTTTGAATGCAATAGCTGATGCTCAGAACTGCTTTAGTGAGTACAGTAGTACTCAGAGTACAGTAGTGGTGCTCCTAGCTCTAAAGTTTGCTTTCAGGATTGTAGATAGAAAATGATACATAAGTTGAAAGGATTCAGTAAAAAGGAAATTACAGAAAGGTCCTGTCTTCAACACCTGAATTTCTACACTGTGAAATGTGTGCTCAGGTTATTTCATTAAAGACCTGCTGATTGAGTCATAAGGTGGGAAAGAACAAGTAAGCTAAAATATTAAGTCCAAAACCACTGCTGATAAATATTGAAATACTTGAAACACTTTCTTTTTATTACATCCTGCTTCTAGCCTCTTGTGCTCTGGCAGTCTCTGCTCCAGACAGCTGTCTGTATTGTGAGCTTATCCCTCTACACAGAGGGAGGTTACCAGTAGGATGGTGGGGGATGCAAAGCTGGATGACTAGGTTTCCTCCCAGACCAAGATGGGGCAGTGCAAGGTGTTCCAGGAGGGGCAGCACCCTGACATGGCTTTGCTAATGAGCCCCTGAGAGAGCCCTTTGCTGTGCTGTGGCTGAGGAGGGGAGCAGTCCATGTGGTGGGGAAGTTCATGAATCAGCTGGCACGCACTCCTCTCCAGCTCGAGACACTGAAAGTAAGGAGGTGAAATTCAGGGAAATGCAACTAAATTTTGGTCTTCATGTCCAGCTCTCTGGGACAGAATAGTTCTTTCTGGTTTCATTTCTTTTTGGTGATACCGATGCAAAGCTTGTTTGGGAAAATAAAAAATGTATGTCTGTTGGATAAGGGTGTGTAAAGTCCTTAAAACTGCTGTGCTTCAGAAAGCAAGCTTAGAATTATAGCTTCTCTTCTGTAAGGGCAATCCTGACTTGGCACTTCCTTGCTGATTCCCCCTTACTAAGCCTTCTGTGTGTGCCATCAAATAAACAAAAATGGGAAAGTCATTAGAAAATGCCTGCATTGCATTTTCAGTGGGATTTGATTCCTTTTGAGGAATTTCTTTTGGGCACTGGATGAGGAGAAAGCCTCTGCTATGGTTCTGGTATATGTTTCACTGCCTAAGACTGGCATTGAATCCAGTAACTTCTTGGTGAACTAAGGCAAGTGTAGCCTCTGAGGCTTTAAACAACTTTTAAAGTTGTCACTAGCCTGATAACTAGTGCTGTAGAAAATGTGCTTTTGCACATTTGGTATTATATAGGAAATGTGGCTTCTGGTGTGGGTGTTTTTTGTGGATTCCCTAGTACTACAAATCTTCTGCCTGTCAAGGTACTCCTCCCCTGCTGTCAAATGGTTTCTATGTTAGAGATTTTCATTAGCTGAACAAATCTTTTACAGATGTGTTGGAAGAACTTTAAAAATAAGGATTTAATGACTTATGCCCAGGTGGGGCTTCTATAAGGGTGTCTAAAAATTGTTTGTAAAGGCATGTAAGGCTTCCCTTCTGTGAACATAAAATGAGATATTGTACTGCAGTATATAATTTTAAAAAATCTGATCTTAAAGAGGAATATCTGCACAAGGTAATAAATATAAAGGGAGAAAAATCCCCAAAAGACTGATTACCAGACCAAAATCAAGAGGAATCTTAAGATTTTGCAGGTAACCTGGAGATCAACCTAATGCCCCTTTAGCTCCATGAATCTTCCCAGGATGTGTAATTGTGACAGATGAATCAGTTCTGTCGTAGAGGTTCTAGATATTATAAGTTGTGGAAGGCTGAAGATAATAATAACAAAAAAAAAATTCCTTCTATGGACAAACTACCCAACACTGCTACAGAAAGTTAAACATTCTTTCAAAGCTCATAGTTTCCCCTCACACACTCACATTCCCCTGAAAAATGTGAAATCAAGGACTTTCTCTGGTAAGTCTTGTCATTTCCGGGATCAGAACACCGATTTGTGTGTCAAAGTGGGGACCATGCTCGGAAGGATGCTCCAAAGCCCTGGTGGTGTCCGAGGGTGCAGCGTGCCTGCTGGTGCCGTGTCCGTGGGTGCAGGGTGTCCCTGCTGGTGCCGTGTCCGTGGGTGCAGGGTGTCCCTGCTGGTGCCGTGTCCGTGGGTGCAGGGTGTCCCTGCTGGTGCTGTGTCCGTGGGTGCAGGATGTCCCTGCTGGTGCCATGTCCGAGGGTGCAGGGTCCTCTCACAGGCACAGTGCAGTGCCCTCTCACAGTGCACAGCTCTTGGACACCCATGTGCCAGGCTTCTCAGCTGCCTGGGCTGGTCTGAAATCCATGCGTGATTCATGGTCTCATCTGCCTCCTCTTCAGAGGGTGTGCAAATGATGGCATGCTGACTTACTTGGGTAAATGCATTGTGCAATTTGCTTTATTCCTGTTTATAAAAGCTTCGTGCTGCCACCACCCTCTTCAAATAAAATGGATCAATGAGTGAGATGTTGTGTCTCATAAGCACAGGAGGTGATTTTTCTGCAGGAGGGTGCCAGGTTCTCAGTCTGTGTTCTCTGGCACATAGCAGCTGCACAGCAGCACCTAAACAGCTGTGTCCCTGTTTTCCATTGTCGCACAGACGCTGACTTCCTTTGCTTTTTGGATACTGGGGAAGTATGGGGTTTGTCACAGAAGAGAAATAAGGGATTTTGACAACTGTTTTAATATAAAGCCTTATAGTTATGCTTCTTCAGTGTCAAGTTGAAAGTATAAATTCAAGGCTAATGTAAGGAATTTTTGCGATTTTCTTGCCAAAAAATCCTGACTGGTGATTTTAATCAGATTGGCTTTCATGAAGGTGGTATTCAACAATTTTCTGGCTACATAAAGGTTCAGAAATGAACAAACAAAAAGAGGCTTTATTTAGTACTCTTCTCTGTGCCTGCATGTATGCAGGTAGGGGAGAATGAGAAGATAAAAGGACAAAAGTTGAGACAATATATTTACAATTCATCGGGTTATTGATCAGGTGCAGCATTATCCAAATACAGTGGACTGTTCATGCCTCTTAGTGGGAAGTATTAAATCATGTATATGGTAGTAACTGGTATGTTTTCAGCTGATGAGATAGATCGGTATGTGTATGTTGTATGAAAATCTGATTTACTTGTACTTTTTTATGCTAAACACATTGGCAAATTTATTTCAAAAGCTGGTTCATATACATTTTATTAATGAGTTCAAATAATTTGCAACAATGCTGTTTTTTCTTTAAGGTTTTGACAAAGGGAAGGATGAAGCATCACAAAAAGATGATGCGGCATATTCCATGTCAAAAAGCAAGGTAAGGAAAGCAACCTCCCAACCTGTCTTAAAAGTGTTGGTGTGTAAAGGAGTTAGACATTTTTAATTAAAGGCAAATGTATATAATTTTTGTTGTAGACAGTCTTGAAGATTACTCTTCAGATTCAGCAATAGATAAAGATTAAAGGGCATCTCTTAATGTAGTTGTCAGGATGACATCACATCCAAATCTGTGCTTCAAAGTAGTGAAAATTAAATATGAAGTCTTGTTGTGGTCAGTTTGGAGTGGGATGTTGCCTTGCCATAGAGTTTAAAGGCTCTGACTTAGCCAGCTGTGTGGTTTTCTGTTTTCTGCTAAGATGTCCACTGTCTTTTTAGAGGCAAATGTAACAGACACTTAAACAGATTGTTGGGGTGCAGCAGGTGTGGGTTGCTCTGGAAAGTGATGACCTGATCTAGAGCACAGCTAGCTCCCAGGAGAAAGGAGGAAATTCCTGCTTTTTGCTGCTTTTGCATACAGCTGTTCCCACAGCACACTCTCCTGGGCACAGGCAGCCACACCCCTTGGAGATAGGGTTTGCACTTGAGGTCTTGACACAAATTTTTCTGTAGTATTTGATATATCAGAGCCATAAAGAGAAACATTACAAAGATCCGGAAGGAAAATGAAGAGACTTAAAGATTATAGTAGCATTTCCAGGCTTAAATGGTGTCATTGAAATTGCAATGGGATAAGCAGTTTAGTTTCTGCAGCTGATACTGCAGTTTTGTGGTGTGTAGCTAAGCATTTCAAACTGTTGGTGTCTTACACGTGACTTGGAATCACAAAGCTTTGTATCTTTTTGCTTTACTGCGTCCTAGATTCCTCACTTGTCAGAAATATCAAGGAAGTGTACTTTACCATCCAGCTTTCTTGTGATCAAAATATTTATATTGGTCCAGAAACCTCAAAATCAGTTTGACTTGCAAATCAAGTTACTGTGATCTCTTTTGACTTGGATGTATTCCATACTCTCAAGAGTCATTTATCTTTGACTATCTAATTCCCGTTTCCTCTCCCTTATATTTATTTTTTAGTTCTTGTCTTAACAGCATCTTAAGTCTTTGGGTTCTTTGCTATTACATTTTTTGTGTCTTTCTGTTGAAGATGAGACCAATATTCCTACTTCTGCTAATCCATGTTGTTCTTCACCCTTTTTTTTTTTGATTGCTGCATATGGGGCTTGATTTTACTAGTGGAGTGAAATAGCAGCCCTTCTTCCAAAGGGAGAATGGAAAAGCAGTGATGGGACTTGCCTGGAATCTGGTACTGAATGTACCTTGCTGGGAGTTACAGCAGGTTTCCTTCAAGTGTTTTCTTCTAAATTTTTTATCCCATCTGCTTTGTGTGGCTGTAACAGTGAGAAGGTTACTGGCTTAAAAATATACAGGTCACTGACCTGTCTCATAACATTGAACAGCTAAATGTAGACCTTTACTCAGTGTCATATTAATGAGCTTTAAAACTGAAACAATGAGAAAATGAGTTTTTGTAGCCTGGGAAACTTACTGGTTTGGGGCTTTTCTATGCATGACCTTTAGATTGCCTTAGCTTTCTGTTGGTGAGCAACTAGAATATTTATGAACATTTTCCTTAAGTTGTTCCATTATAGCTTGCATAATGAGTTCATTACCTCTTCTTATGTGACAGTGATAATCATTTTTCCCCTCTTCTGTTACTACATTTAAGGTACTGTATTTCCTTTAAATTCTGGGAAGAGGCATTTAATTTCAGGTTGTACACTCATCTTAAAGCTAGATTTTGAGTGTCAAGAACGTACCTTTGTTACAAGATGTTTCCTTTATTCTTTCAAGATAGATACAGAAGTTAAAGAAAATTTACTTATCATTAAAATAATTTTGAGATAAAACTACTTTTTGCCAGTTATTGCACATCTTTCTTACAGTAGCTAAGTAGACTGCTGTAAAGTCTTAGTTCTGAATCAAAGATGTCAAGTAGAATCCAGGTTAAATTGTTCTGTACAGATTGTGACTCTTTAGGCTTTGTTTCTTTTGTTTGAGAAGCCTGTGAGTTAAGAGAATGCTCAAGTGCACTGTTTTTATTATAGCTGTAACTTTTACTCAAAGCTTGCATATTTTTTGACTGTCATTTTATAGTACTCCAAAATACAAATTCAGTGAATAGACTTTGCACTGTAGTTTGAGATTTGAAATGTGGGACATCTTGAGGGTCAGTTTTTATAAAATGCCCTTGACTTTAATATGCAGTTTAGAATGTTTCGTTTTGTTTTGGGTGGTTTTTTTTTGACAATGCAGAAATTTTGAGTCCATCAGGCTTATGTTTCAGTGCACAAAGGAATACAGCTCCCTAATTTATCTAAAGTTTGTAGTTAGTGAAAACCTACTCAGTGTTCTCTGACCTCCAATGGGAATGGTATGAAAACTCTGTCATAGTATCCTCTTTTTACCTTTTTTTTCCTTATAAAGAGTGCTGTTCCCAAAGTGAATATTTGGTGGCTTGAGTTCCCTTTCAACTAGTAAGCAACAAACCTCTAGGAGCAAACTTTGAACCTTACAAGACATGAGGGAGAGGCGGGGGGAGCAGTCATGTGGTGCTGAGGCAGCTCATTGTCCTGCATGAACAAGACTTGGGTGCCACAAACAAACCTGGGTCTTGTTCCTTCCTGATGCCACCGTGGGCTTCTTGAAGATGACTTGCAAAGTAATCAGAGCGTGGAATTAGGGTTCAAGGAGCAGAACGAGTGCCATTAGTGGGCAGTGGTGCTCTGATGGTTTATAGAGCACTGAATCCTAGACTGAAGAGGCTGTGTTTTCCTTCATGAGTCACAGGGTAAGTGCCTCTATAGCAGAACTTTTGAGAAGCTGTCACGTTGTGGATGAAGACAGCTGATTCTATATTCTGATTCATATATCCTGGGAATGACTCCTGTGTTAAAACACCTGGATTCTACTAAAACATTCTCTCTGCTAATATAATGCCTAACTATTCAAGCATGCTCTGTCTAGTAACAGTCTATATGAGCTAAATACTTATGGTCTATAGGTCAGCTACTTCCAAAGGAACCTCAGACTTCTTTCCCATAAAACCCTTCCAAAAAGACACTCCATGAATAGGTGGTGAACAGCTCTTGTTACAAGTAGTGGTTTGTTTGTTTTTTTTAAGGGAGGAAGCAGTACAGAAGTGAGAGGGAATGGGAACCTTACAAACATAATTGCACTTCAAACACTTGCTAAAGTGCCAGCATTAGTAATATATTCTTGTATTTGTCATTGTCATTTATTTATTATGTGTGTTGTGAATTTCAGTCTGAATCCAAGCTTTTCAATGGCTCTGAAAAGGACATCTCTCAATCTTCAAGCAAACTTACAAAAAAAGAATCTCTCAAGGTGAATGAATTTCCTAGTAACCCCTCAAGGACTATAAATGCATTCACATAGTTTTACCTTATTCTCTAATGAGAAGACAAAAATGCCAAATAATGATGAGACTTAAGAAATATTTAAGTATTGTGAGAAGGTGTGCTGTTGAGTCTCTTCAAATTTTTACTGTATTTTTACTTGAATAATAGCTTCTATAATGCAGTCTTTAAGATGGCACAATATTGTAGAATAACTCAAGAGATTATAGATTATTTCAGATTGGCAGGGACCTCAGGACATCTACGTGCAATGAAATGACAAATGGAATTATCAAAGTAGCAATTTGAATGCATTTCTCCTACCTTCTTCCCTCTGTACTGTAGCAAGACCAAACTCCACTGTTTGGTAGATACCATTTCAAGAGAAACATAACATTATTTGGCTTTAAATGAGGGAGACACATTGCTGCAAGTTTCTCCTGGAGGGGAACATAACTGGTGGGTAAAGACCACAGATCAGATAATGTACCTGTATGTTGGAACTTTGGTTGGTTTTTCCACCCCTTTGATTCTAAGAGCAGTTTCAAAGTCCTCAGTTTGAAAAGAAAATTGCAGAAGAATCTGAAATTTGCTACGTCATAGCTGCTCTTGAAGTAATTGTTTGCACTTGGAAGTCAAATACCCTGTTTTAAAGCTATTTTTCTATATCTGTATTGGAAATTGAATTTAGCAGGTTTTTCCTCAGCTTGTATTGCTTGATACATTTTTGTGCTGATAACTGGCTTATGGCAATGACATTGTAAACGTTTTTATTATTTTTCACAGGTTCAAAAGAGGAACTACAGAGAAGAAAAGAAGAGAGCCACAAAAGAATTACTTAGCACTATCACGGACCCCTCAGTTATTGTTATGGCTGACTGGTTGAAGGTCAGAATCCAAGTGTGAAACCTGAGCTGAAGATGGAGCAGTTGGTTTCTTGCTCCTTTCTGGGCAGAATAGGAAAGGCTCAATCTTTTACTTGCTGTTAATGTTTTTCTACAGGCACAGCAGCCACTAATTGCATCCCAAGGTCTCTGTGCTCAAATCCCAAGGGACTAATAGAGGAACTTGGCTCCCACTTACTGCAGTCACCCTAGTCACATTATTCTGTGTGCAAAGCCATCAACTTGGGATGAGTTAGCTTTGCAATTCTCATTTTGTCCTTCTCATTTTACACTTTGAAGTGGCCCTGTTACATACATAACAGTTGCAAAAATAATTCAGTTGGATATTTGAATGCAGGTTTTTTTGTGTACTTCTGGTAATTTTCCTTTCCTCTATTAAGAACTAGCCGATACTGCTATCTTAAAGCAGTTGATATTATCAACCATAGTGCAGTTGAATTGTCATACTTCCCATATTGGGATGTGTGCGTACCCATTTGTAGAACTAAGTATTCATCAAGACAGAAGAACAAGCATACCTTCAGATTCTTGAATAAACCTGGGTAAACTTCTGAAAGACCTGATAAATTTAGCTTTGAAATAAAAGTTAATAAATTTCAATTTTAATTTTTTAAGAGAGATGGTTTTGGTACTGACTTCACTGAGATACAGCTGTAACTGTTTATCTTCTAGATTCGTGGTACCTTGAAAAGCTGGACCAAACTGTGGTGTGTACTGAAACCAGGAGTGTTGCTTCTTTACAAAACTCCCAAAAATGACCAGTGGGTAGGAACAGTGCTGCTCAACGTTTGTGAACTCATCGAGAGGCCTTCTAAAAAAGATGGCTTTTGTTTCAAACTTTTTCATCCTTTGGAGCAGACCATATGGGCTACAAAGGTTAGTGGTGGCATGGTTCTTAAGGGATGACTGGCATTAATCAGCTATGAGTAAAGACAACCTCACTGAAAAGCTGAACTGTCTTTTCTGTTTCAACTTCAGTGGTTTGTGTTGATTCTGAATATAAGCCCTCAACATCTAGTCCCATTCATCAGAAAAAGTATTTGATTTATGCTGCTCTGTGTACTTGAAGAGCTTCAGAAGAGTGGTGCGCAAAGGGTTGCCTTTAAAAAGTTTAATGCCGTTACTGGCAATCACATAAATTAAAAGAATGTGTGTTTATATTTTACATCTGTCAAATCTGAGAAATTTAGGTGAGGTTTGCCAAAATGAAAGAATTTTGTTATAAACGTTTCTTGGTGTCCAACTCCATATTCATGTAGTAAAATGTCACCTTTGTTCAGTTTGCTTGTAGGAGTCAAAAAGCAGATTACTTGCTTGTGCATTAACAGCTCATATTGCAGCTTGTAAGCTAAGTCTGTTCCTTTTTGTTATGATGTTAGGAAGAGAAATGTTTTAATTCACTTCTGATGTCTGTTTGCCTTGTCATACATGGCATAATAATGTGGGCAGCTCCTACCTGTGTTGAAAAGCACAGGTGTGTTCTGCAGAGCAAAGGTTTGTTTCAGTATCTTGTAAGGACCTTTAATGCTTGCTCTTACTCAGTATTTATAATCTGCTAAACTATTTTAGTCCTTGTTTTGTGTTTACATGTGGAGAGGGGATGTGGAAGCACAGCACAAGTGAACATACTTTCCTTCTAAAGTAATGTCTTACTTTAGATTAAATTACTGTACATTATTAGGACCGTTGTTATAATTAAATAATTATACCCTCTAAAATATACATCTTACAATCTCACAATCAGTAGCTATCTTCTGAATCTTAAATTGATATAGATGTATTGTCACATCTATAGAATATGCTGTATTAAATTTGTTATCCTTTTCTTAAGGAAGTCAGTATAATTCCTGATGCTTGTGGTCATTCTGAATTGTGATCATTTATCAGTGTTAGATCAAATCACTTGTAGTTTCTTTTCAAGAATTTTTTTATCATTGCTTAGGCAAACTTTTCAGTAATTAGTGGTGAGCTTGCATTTGCAGAACACGAACTCCATATCCTTTTCCAAAGCTGTAGCATTTGGTGTTAATGTGCTTTATTTATGATATATATACATACCTTGCAAAGTGGTGGCCTGTCTGCAGAAGATCACAAATTATAGTCTTATATTTCTTTATTGCTTGGCAGTGAGAAATGGATTTGTTTGTTTTTTTAACTAGATATTTAGAATTTAGAGGACATGCCTTACCAGATTTTTACTTTTTTAAGGTAGGTCAAATTTTGAACCTGAACAAGTTGATATTGTCCATTCTAAATGTGCTGAGAGCTGGAGTGGCGTTTGTTCATTTTGGTATGGCTATTTGCAGTTGAGAATTCCTGGATTCCATTAGATGAAAGGCCTTTAAGTTTGAAACCCCTTTCTGCTTTGTTTACCTAGTCAATCATAATGTCCTAGTTACAGATTTATTATCATGAGGCAAACTTGCAAAAGTGTAATAGCAATGGACTGATCTAGAGTAGATTTACCAGAAAGAGCCTCAAGTCCAAGGCCAAGTGAGCCTTGTTTGCACTTAGTGCAGAAAGGCAGCATTGCAAAACACAGGTATAGAGGTAGAAGTACTGCAGGGGATTTTCTCACTTGAACACACTACCCATGGTGTGTCCTTCTGGCAGACTGCAAATTCTCTTCAGCATGTAGTTTGTGGCCAGTCACTTCACATGCTCCCTTTAGCCTGTTGCTGTGGTCTTTGATGTTCCTCCTGCACTCTGAGGTGGCCGATGCACTGTACCTTGTTTGTCTTCCTTGTGTGCATGGTCCTGATGCCATTTCACTTTTCTGAAATTAACCATTGGAAAAGTTATTGCAAATTGGTTTTTTTCTGAGTAAATTTGGTCAAGGGCACTGTGTATCAGTTTTCATTGTTGTCTTTGAAACTGTTCATGGCATTTGAGTTTTAATGTAATGAATATTCTGTAAGAAGTTAACTTCAACATTTTTTAATCTAATGGAATTTTTAACTTGACCATTGGCTTGGAGTAGTAGCATCATTCCATCAGAAATAGAGATAATCCAAATAAAGTCACTCAGCAAACAGAGATTAATGTGCCTCTTGTACAGATCACTAACTAGTGGAAATTGGTTTTGAAACCATAATGGGTGATACCAAAGAATAGTATCCAGTGCTGTTGGAACAGTAACTGTTAGAGGAAATCAAGATCCATAAGCAGATATATAAAATAAGTCAACTTAATTAAATCTTTGCTAAAAATTACTCACTTGGTTTTAGGGAGTGTAACTTTCTTGCATCAAAAAAAAAGTAAAACCTGACACCAAAACCACACTTCATCTCAAAATTGTAGTTGTTTGGTACATAGTAAGTAGCATACCCTGAAGGGCCCCCTGTATAAACCCAAAGGGCAGATCTCATGAGCAGAAGTCTGCCCTTAATCTGCCCCAGTGTCCTGTGACCCAAGAGTTTCAAGACCTTCAGGTGGCTGAGGCCTTTGCACGGTGCTGGCAGCACCCCAGCACCTCTCCCACCCCTGCCTGGTGTGGTGCCATGATGTTCTCCCCTCCTCAGGTGACACTGGACTTCTTCCCTGCCTTCCCACCAGTGGGGTGAGGAGTGGTCATGCATTGGGGTTGTCCCTCTTGGTTCTTGGCACCCACTAACTCCTAATCCCAGTGTTGCTGCTTCACCAAAGACTTCTTGTAGGCACACTTTTCCTCTCTCTCAGAGGGAGACTGAGGTTCGGAATCGTGTTTCTAGCACCCATTCGCTGTTATTCAGTACTGACTCCTCAAGAGGTTCTGAACATCATTTACACCAGCACTAGCCTGTCTGTATTGGTATTTAAGTGCCACCAACACTACTCCTTTACCCGCTTCTCACACTCAGAAGCATTCTGGCTGTTTCATTTGCTTGCTCCTAAAATTACCTGCCTTTATCTGCTTTTGCTCAGAACTTCTGCTGGCTTTCCAGTTCCCTCTTCTATGCCTTATATTGGCTTTCCATTAGGCTTCTCTGGGGGAAATCAGTAAAGATCAAAGTATGTTAACTCATCAGTTAGGCAGGCTTAACCCAGCTTTCAGCGATAGCTTCAAGTATGTTTAATACAGCCCTCTTTGCCTATCAATTGTCTTAAAGTTACCATAGATAAACTTTTTTTTTGGAAGAAACTTCAAAATGGTTATTTAACATTTTATTCCAAAATGAAGGTTGACAGAAATAGAAAAGTATTATGGTTTTTTTTTAATGTGAATTGTGAAGGACTTCACAGTAATTGGGTCTCATACTTAGAATGAAGTCTTTGAAGAAGAAATCCAGTGAAAGAGGGCTGTCCATCTTTCCATTCTTGTCTTCATTAGATGTTGCTGAGTGACAGTAAATAGCCCTGCAGTGTGTCAGCTTCTTACTACATTGAATGATAAACTGTAAAACTGAATTAAAATACCTGATGCTGTTTATTGTTTTGTGTATTTCAAGGGTCCTAAAGGTGAAGCAGTTGGTGCTATAACTCTGCCATTGCCCGGCAGTTACTTGATCATCCGAGCCGCTTCAGAATCAGATGGTAAATAGCTACTTTGTTGATTTTCAGCAGTGAGAAAGATGGTTTCAATTGTCTTATCATGTCTATTACAGCACTTTACAACCTTAATTGTTGTTAAGGTTCTCCTTTAATTTAGAGCATTCAGTTAGGTTGGTACTAGTACTTTTCATGGTCATTAAAGGAGAATATTGACCTAAAGGAAAAATTATTGAACTCCTTGCAGTTGCCTTTTGTTGACTGGGTAGAGGAAAGGGAAAGGTCATCTGTGATTTAGCTATATTAATGTATGTCTAAATATTAAGCTCTAAATATCAAGTGCCTTTGTAAAGTGTTAATATGGATGTATTCTTATTAAAGCATTTCCGTGTTAAGTGCAGCAGTTGCACAGAGTTCTGGTAGTAAAAATTCCTTCAAAATGTAGTTTTGTAAACACCCTTTACTGGGAAGGTGGTGATCAGTGCAACTACCTTCTAAAGTTACAATGTGAAAAAAAAAATTAAGACTGTTGTTTAGCTCTTTCTAGCAGGTGCTTTTCATCTACTGGTTAATTAAGCGTACCCCTGCAGACTATAAAAATAGGACTCTGTCTTCTGTATTGAGAAATGGATTCGATACATGGAAAAGAAGTAGTAAGAAGGGGAAAAATACACAAATTTGTTCAGTTACTTTTTGCCAAAGAAAATTAGAATATCTGCTTTTTATATTTTTAAGTGTTGTACACTATCATTGTAGCTCTTTTTCCACACTATTATTTTGGGAAAATTTTGCCAAATGATGCGGTTAGTCTAGAGCAGGGCTGCAGGCAAATTTGGGGGCATCTCACAGTCATGGCCTGGGTAGAACCAGACTTGCATTAAGGAAAAAATGCTAGAATATGCTCTAACAAAATCATGGTTTACCTTGCTTGTCCTTCCCTGAAGCATCCCTTGTACCGAAGCTGGGTGATTGTGAGTTGTTATTGTGTTCCCACCAGACTGTAAAATCCAATGCATGTAACATGGAACAACTCTGAAGTGTGTCTTCAAAGGCAATGCAAGCAGGCCCAAAGGACTAATTTTCCCAGTTAGGAAACAGTAGTGGTATAGTTCTGCTAAATCCTTAAGTTTTAGTCTAATACTAAATTTGTCTTTAGGCAGGTGTTGGATGGATGCTTTGGAGCTGGCACTGAAATGTTCAAGTCTGCTTAAACGTACAATGATTAGGGAAGGTAAAGAACACGATTTGAACTCCTCAGCTGACAGTACTCATGTCTCTTTCTATGGTCTGCTTCGTTCTAACAACTTGCACGGTGGAGAAAGCTTACCGTAAGTGAATTAATTACTAAACCTGATTGCTTTTTGGCAGAACCTTGTAGTGATAATTTCACCACAGGGAGGCTAAGGCTGCAGTTAGTTTTGCTTCTGAGTTCTCTTTATATGCCTTATTTGCAGTGTGTTTATGCCCTGCACATAAAATGAAAAAAATCTTTTTTTAAGCAAAGTGGATCCAGGGGAAAGTTTGGCCCTAGGAACTTGGAGTATCGCATCAGTAAGTTTAAGTACTTGGTTAAACTGTTCAAAATAGAAAAAATGAAAATTTTAAAGTTGGTGTCTCTTGTTAGCTTCAGTGGTAAATCAGAAGCTTAGTGCATGTGACAAAAGTCAGTGGATGTGAATTTAAGTTGCTGTTCTTTAGTTAAAGAAATTAATCCTTTATTTAAGTGATTTCAGCATGAATCATGAGATGGATGAATAATAATTCAGTCACCTTATGATTAAATGCATAAAAGTTAAAATTGTCTTATATCACCTGATATGTAATGTCTGGGAGCCCTTTAGTTACGCCCTGGTTCTTTCATTAAATACTTTCATCCAGGTTTTTTGTGAGCATAAACTTTCATGGAAATGAATTAAGTGTAGTGAATGAATGGCTGTAGTGGGTTGACTGTGGATGGATGCCAGGCACCCACCAAAGCCTCTCTCTCACTACCCTGTGCATCTGGATAGGGAGAGAAAATTTAACAAAGGGTTCATGAGTTGAGATAAGGACCAGAAGAAGTCACTCACTAAATACCATCATGGGCAAAACAGGCTTAAGTTAGAGATATTAATCAAATTTATTACTAACAAAATCAGAGCTGAATAATGAGAAGTAAAATAAGACTTTAAAAAAACAGCTCTGCCCTACCCCTCCCTCCTCCCCCAGAGGCACAGAGAGACAGGGAGTTTGCAGGGGCTGCTCAGGGAGAGGAGTCCACCATGGGCTCCTTCCCACAGGAGATAGTTCTCTGAATTTCTCCAAAGTGAGTCCCTCCCATGGGCAACAGTTCTCCATGAACTGCTGCCATGTGAGTCCCTCTTCCACAGGGGGCAGTTTTCCAGGCACAGCCTGCTGCAGTGTGGGTCTCCCACAGGGTCACAGGTCCTACCAGGACACTGCCCCAGCGTTGGCACCTCTCCCAGCAGGTCTGCAGGTCCCTGCCAGGAGCCAGCTCCAGCACAGGCCTCCCATGGATTTACAGCTTCCTCTCAGACATCCACCAAAGTAATTTTCCACCAATTCAATATGCTTTGTGAAGGTTTAGCTGTCCATTTGTCTTCTCTGGGTGGGCAAAATTTTGTACTGCTGTTAGGAGTATGCTGTCCCAGAGAGAGACCTGGACTGGGAGAAATGCAATTCCTTTTATGCAAGGCATAGATGGTCTGAGAAAAGCACAAAAAAGGCAAATGCTTGCCCCCTGCAACAATCAAAAGCCCTATGCAGATGACCAAGTTTGGCTCAGCTGCAGTTTAGCACCTTCTTTTCTGTCATAGAAACAATATGGCTGCTGTGTACAATTCAGCTGGAGCTGTACTGTACTCTGGAACAGTAGTTTAATATCAACTGCTGGCCAAGATTACAATCACAGCAATTAGCTACAGATGTTAAGTCTAATTAAGACTAATGCTTTAATTAATTACATCTTTTGATATAGCATATTCTAAGGGTGTTCAGTGTGCTTAACTGTCTAAGGAGCAAAACTGGCTGGTCTAGCTTTAATTGGGTGGCAGAAGAGGGAGAAGAAAGGTGAAAGCAATTTTAGCTTCAGCTGAGAGAGAGCTTTTTTAAGTAGGTTAATAGCAGAAGGTCCAAGTAAAACCTTGGAACGGTACTTATTGAAGATGGTCACCTGAAAAATAGGGATGAAGAAAAAGCAGGCATGTTCACTGCTTCCTCTTTTTTTTGCCTCAGTCATTAATACTACTAGTAGACTGGGCTGCCTGATCTCCTTGACTTGGAGGCCTGTGAGTGCAGGATCAGTGATTTTCCATCTGTGGGCACTGAAATTGTAAGAGGTCACTTGTATCAGCTGAATGTTCATAAGTCCACGTGGTCTGATGTGATTCATCACAGAGTAGTGGAGGAGCTAGTGGATGACAGGATATCTCTCAGTTGTCTGCCAAGGGTCTGCGGAGTCTGAGGAATCCCCACTGACTGGAAACTAACAGTATTCAGATTTACAAGAAAGGCCTGAGGGAACCTATAGACCTGTGAGTCTAACCTCAGTACATGGAAAAATTGTGGAGAAAATCATATGGTGTTCTCTTGAAATACATTTAAAGAGCAATGAATCACCAGGCAGAGTCAGCATAGGGAAAGTCATGTTCTGCTAATATTATATCCTTCATAAGATAAGGTCAGTTGCCTACTGGATGAAGGTAAAGCAGTGGATGTAGTTTTTCTGGATTTTATTAAGGCTTTTGATATTGTCCTTTACAGGATCATTTTGGATAAATTATTCAGCTGTGAGATGAGCAGGGTCACAATGTGCTGGTTGAAGAACTGGGTGAATGGCAGGACTCCAAGGGGTGTAGTGAATGGGGCTACATCTGGCTGGTGACACCAGCAATGTCCCTCAGGGCTCAATCCTGGGCCTGTTGTGTTCAATGCTTTTATCAGTGATCTGGATGTAAGAGTTGAATGCCCTCTTAGTGAGTTTGCTGACAATACCAAACAGGGAGGTGCTGCTGACTCTCTGAAGGGATGAGAGGCCTTGCAGAGGGGTCTGCATAGATTGGAGAGTTGGGCAATCATCAGTGGCATGGAATTAAAGTTCTTTAAGTCCAAATGCCGGATTCTGCACCTAGGGCAGGGTAATGCCAGGCACAAGAATAAATTGACAGAGGAGTGGCTGGGGAGCAGCCCTGCCCTCACAGTGGCCTGAGGTGACTGTTGGGTGTGAGGCAGGGGCAGTGAAATGGGTCAGGGGGTCTGTCTGACAGAGGGACCAACATGGGTCTGCAGTGAGCCCTGGCAGCCAAGATGGCAAACACCATCCTGGGGTGCATCAAACAGACATTAACCAGCTGGTCAAGAGAGGTGATTATGCCACTATATTCAGCATTTGTGTGGCCTCACCTTGAGGGATGTGTGCAGTTCTGGGCCCCAAAATTTAGAAAGGTTATGAAAGTTCTTGACTATATTCTGAACAGGAGCAACAAATTTTGTTAAAGAGCTGGAAGGCATGGCCTGTGAGGAGGGACTGAGAACTTTGTCCACCTTTGAGAAAAGGAGGCTGAGATGCAAACTTAGAGCTCTCTAACAGCTTTTTGAGGAGGGGAACTGGAAAGGGAGGTACTGAATTCTTCTCCCTGGTATGGAAGCATGGGAATGGTTTAAAGTATCATCAGAAGAGGTTTAGACTGAACATCAGGGAGGATTTTTTTACCAAGCTTATGGTTAGACACTGGAACAGGCTTCCTAGAGAAGTGGTTGATGTCCCAGGCTCATTAGTGTTATTTGACAGTTCAGTGAGAAGAGTATACATCCTATATATTTCCAGCAAGGCTAGTTTGACTTTGCTGCCATCTCAGGCTTGATACCGGCAATTTTGGTGTGTATTTTATTAAGATCCTGGTTTAGAAACAATGAAATGATTGTGTGAAGTTGAAGATTCATTTAGCCTTTGTTTTTAATAGGTTAAATGACAGTGAAATTGAAAGGCATCCCTTCAAAGATCAAGATACGTACTCTGACAAGTCTGATAAGGAAAATGATCATGACCACGAGGAATCTGATAACGATGGATTGGGGAAAAGTGAAGAAAGCGACAGTGACACATCGGAGCGACAGGATGATTCTTATGTCGATCCAGAACCAATTGATATCAAGGAAACTACTTACTTAGAACAGAGTCATGAAGAACTTGGGGAGGTAAAAGTGCTGTTGATGTACTGAGCAAGCAGCTTCTCCAAATAGTAAGCTGATATTTTAAGGGTCAGACTACACTTGAAAGCTGACTTGCAGGATTGGCTTTCATATTTTCAGCAATAATGTATAGAAAAGGTTCTGTTCACCCATATTCTGCTCTGGTTTGCCACTCTTGTGCTAATGTATGAGATTTTAACAGAGATAATGAAATTACCTGGCATATTGCTCAGACAGAAGGTACAGAAAGCAACACCTGCAGCAGAAGTTCGTCATGACTGTTTGTTCTTTTGTTGTTACTTCTGTTTGGGTTTTATTAACTTAGTCCTGTTTTTTTCTTCAACTAAAAATCTTTGAGTTGAAGGTTTGAATGCAACCTGACACCTTTTTTTTCTCCTGCAAGAGAGAAGTTAAGCAGTTGTAGTCTGCAGATTTTAGTGGAAGACTTGCTGTGCTTCTGATGTCACCTTGCATTCTAATGATTCCCCAGAGCTGCTGTTCCACTTCTGCAGGTTGTTTTATGTATTTGCCGACAGAGGCAAATATGATAGGGATTTGTAAACCAAAAATCTTGGTAACAGAAATTGAAATAAGTCTTTTCAGAAATCTCCTCTTTCTCCTTAAGAGAAATGACTATGAGTTTTTTTTTATATTCATGGAACTTGAATATCTTATGCTTTAGTGCTTTCTAGTACTGTGTTCAGACAAAACAGTATTTTAGGAAAAGCTGAGGCATTTTAAGAGACAAATTTTTGAGTATGCATTTTAGAACTGTTCTGGAAAAAGGAATGCCTTTCCTTGCTTTTCCTACAGCCATTGCTCTTGATTTCAGAAACTGTATGGGATAATACCTCCCCTCTTCTTGGACAGAAAGGAGCATGGACTGTGGCTGCTGGTTTTGCTCAGTTACCCCTAAGTTGTGTATTTTCTTTAAGGAGAACCACTGATGCTGCTGACTGATCGAAGGCAATGAAAAGCATAGATGTGCCAGCTTTTATGGTTGGGAAAAGCTGGTAGAATGAACAGCTCTTTGGTGTGTAAGTCCCGCATTTGAGAAGAGAGTAATACAGGTGACACCCAGGAAAGGACTAAGGAAGGATTTCTGAACAACATTCTGCCTCAACATTTTCTAGCCTAGAGATGATGAAAACAAATGTAGTTTTTAATGCTAAATAGTAAATCTATCATACTTCATCAAAGGTGTATCATAAGTGTATTTATAGAAATTTGATCCAACTTCCATAGTTGCTTCAGCATCTCAGAATGGTTTATTTTAAGTATCCATTTCCCATTCTTACTGCAACCTTAGAATGCGTTGACCTGTCATCTGGAGGATTGTTTGCTTTCTCCTTTCTGACAGCAGCTTTTTGGTTCATCCTAGGCAGGTGAGGCTGCTCAGACAGAAGAAGTGTCAGAAGAAAACAAAAGTTTGATCTGGACACTACTGAAGCAAGTCCGGCCAGGAATGGACTTGTCCAAGGTTGTACTGCCTACATTTATTTTGGAACCTCGCTCTTTCCTGGACAAGCTGTCTGACTACTACTACCATGCAGACTTTCTGTCTGAGTAAGTCTCTAGTTTTCATTCTTACAATTTTTAAAATTAAAATAGGGTAACAGTGTCAGATATTGCCATTTTCCCAAAGCTGACTGCCTTGAGAGCTCATATGGTACATCTTGAAGTTTGGCCCCTGCTATAATTTAATAGCAGTCATGTTGCAGGTATTTCTGGTTTAGCTTCTGGAGACTGGTTGAAAGAGTTCTGAAAATGAGTTTAATTTTTTCCTCCAAGAAGAAGCATATTTAAAATGAGAAACCAATACTACTTTATTTTTTTAAATACAGTGTTAAGTTCTGTCCAGATTTACAGCTGCCAGCTCAAATGTAGCTAATAAATTAAAAGACTGTAAATTAAAATATTACTCAGCTCAGAGTTCTGCATGTAAGTAGGCTGGTAGTAAAAAGATACTAAAGTAGTAACCTAGAAATGGAAGAACTTGAGTGGGAGTGGGACAGAATTTAATGTTACAAAGAACAGACTCAAATATGGAAATACCATTTTGGCATTTTTGTTTGACTTCAGTTTTCAGACAATTGAAAACTTTAAATTTGGTGAGATCGGGCTGAAAGTTTTACAGTAGTGCAAATGACAGACCTGTTTTAGTCAGCTCACAGATTCAAGATATGTCACAACAATTGATAGCATGTTATAAATTATGCCATACTGATACTTGATCTTTTTATTCCGTTTCACAGAGCTGCTCTTGAAGAGAATGCTTACAACCGCATGAAAAAAGTAGTGAAGTGGTATTTGTCAGGATTCTACAAAAAGCCAAAGGTATCCTTTCACATATTATTTTATCTTTAGTTACAGTGTCTAGTTTGAGGACTTAAGGATATGCTGGAGTAAGTTTTTCATTTTAAATTTATATTTTAATGCATTTTTTAAGAAAGCAAAGTTAAGTTTTCATTGCTTACACAAACACAACATGAAAATTTTTGGTCCCTAGCTGTGCTTAAAATAGACCATATTCAATTGTGTTTGTCCCTTGGAATAGAAGTTGAATTAATATTTTTTGATAAAGTTGAGCCAGTTCTATATTTACCATTCTTCAGTGATAAGTGTGAAATTGGAGGACTAATGATTGCACCACTTCATTTAGCTTTGCACTAAATACTGTTCGTAGTTGTGCTGCTGGGAAATAGTATTGACAGAAAGTACTTACTACCTAACTTCAGACAAAAGCTCTGTAATAATTCAGGAAAAAAACCCCAAAAAACCCTTATATTCTGTGTATCCTTATGTGTAGAATAGTTTAGTGGATATACTGAATGTATGATAATTTCCTTAGAATGAAGAGCAGACTAATTGAACATAATATTCAAATAATGAAATCAAGTACTGTGTACTTTAGCATATATATTATGATAATTTTTTTTCCTGTGTGTCTTATTTTCAGTGATAGGCTGATAAAATGTCTTTTGACTTGTGTACATGCACGGTATGGTTACTCTATTCAATTTCTGTTTAGGGACTAAAAAAGCCGTACAATCCTATACTTGGAGAGTTTTTCCGCTGCATGTGGATTCATCCAAGGACAAACAGCAAGACTTTTTATATTGCAGAACAGGTAGATGCAATAACTGGACAAAATAATTTCAAGAAAAATAAATGTATTGTATATTTGTGCTGGTTAAATGCTATGGTAGTTTCAGAAAATGTATTGAAGTGTATGAATAGTATCCTAAAACCTCTCCTGGTGAGTATAGTTGTCTTACAGTTGTCTCTTTCAAGTGTGCCTTCCTAAAGAGAGAGAGGGAGGAAGGTGTTTCCTTCCAAGGAATATTTCTATTCCTCTTCCCCTGGAACAAGTCAAGTGCTGATTTTCTTAATTCTTGAAATTCAGTAGAGGATTTCTTGATCTTAATCTCTAAAGATTTTAGTGAAACTTCACATATATTAACAAATATTAATTAATTAATTAATATGTGCAGCCTGAATTTTGCATTGTCATTATTAGCTCGAAGTTTATCCTATATTTACTGTATTGCTTGTTTTTTTGTTTTTCTCAAATATGTTTTTTTCCCCAACAGGTGTCACATCATCCTCCCATATCTGCCTTCTATGTTAGCAACCGCAAGGATGGTTTTTGCCTTAGTGGTAGCATTCTGGCCAAATCAAAATTCTATGGTAAATAATGGGGTTTTTTTTGGTTGCATGTCTATTGAGGGATACAAAGTTGGTGCATGTGAGCTGTGTTTTGTGGATGAAAGAAGGCTGTTAGAAGGGCCACTGTTTTGGTTGGTGTATTATCCTTTCCTTACCAAGTTTTTGCTACTGGTCTTCACAATTTTGATTTCTGTTTTTGGAATATTATACTTTTTAATTGGAGACACTGTATATTATAGTGGCTTCAGTAGACAGGATAGGTTGCAGTTAAATATACTGATGTTCTTAACTGTATTGCTCAGTTATTAGGGAATGTTGACTGTTGTCTTGCCGGGTGAGAAATGTGACAGTCTGTCTTTGAATTTCAGGGAATTCATTATCTGCCATACTGGACGGAGAAGGACGGCTGACGTTTCTAAATAGGGGAGAAGATTATGTAATGACAATGCCATATGCCCATTGTAAAGGTAGTGGTTTTTTTCATTCTCTAGATGGCAAAGTTGTGAGAAAAGTTTGTTATTCTAAATACTTCATTATTTAAATAATGTGCTGTGTTGGATGCAAGCCTGTCATCTTGAGGACAATGTTCTGAGCATTGGCAACATTGGTGGCTCTAGGCTTCCATAGATTTTGCCAGGAGAAAAATACATCTGTTGTTCAAGCCATGTTTTAATTTTTGGCACAGGAAAAGATTTTTTTTCATAACTAGTAAGAAATAGTAAGAGCATATATATAGTTATCTGTCACTGCATGACATTAATTTACTGTTTGAGTTGTCTTCTTTTAGAGCAGCTTTGAGCTTTTCCACTATTTTCCTCTTGTAAGCATGGAAGGGAATGTAGCATCTACACCACAGTGTGATTTGGTTATAAATCATGAACATTTATCCTTAGTTTCACTATGGGAAATGGGTCAGTGCTTTGTAAAATTTTCTGGAAGGTCAGTAATAGCACAAAATAGATTGCAGAATTGCTAATTTTTAACCTGTAACTTAGTATTGTCTACCCATATACTCCAGAATTCCCTTTCAGAATACACAGAATCACACAGGAAAGGTCATCTGAAAATAGAATTTTTCCTCTGGCACAACTTGTACCTAAGTAACTTCAAGAGTTTTGTTTTGTTCAATTAAAAACATTTGTTTTAGCTGGGGTTTTTGTTTTGGTTTGGTTTTTTTCCCTCTCTTGCAGGAATTCTTTATGGAACAATGACCTTAGAGCTTGGAGGAATAGTCAACATCACCTGTGAGAAAACTGGCTACAGTGCAACAATTGAATTCAAACTCAAGGTTAGTGATTGCTGTGAGTAGGCACAAGAAGGAGAATAAACATCATGTCCACTCACATAAGCTAAACAAAGGTTTCTAAACTACTTCTAGATGGCTTCTGAAAAATGTATTTGCCATCCTTGAGGTGGAAACTGATAAAAAAACAGTTTTCAAGAAGTGTGCACATGGAGACAGAAACTCTAATCAGTTGAAAATTATAGGGGAAACATTAAAGTTGGGAGGCTGTGTTAACTGACACTTTGCCTTGTCAGTCCACAGGATACATGTGCAGCCTGTCAAAAGGCCAAAGAAAATCCCTGGCAATCGTTGTTGTTGTTTCTACAAAAGATAATCTCTAGTAACAAATGGTCCTTGGCAAAGTGGTGAAAGTGTAGCAAATGACCGTGTCCTTCGGGATATCACGTCACTGTTTTCTGCATTATTTTCTGTTTTCTTTCCACATATGTTAGACAATACTTTTACTCAGAAAATCTTTTGAGAAGGAAAGAAGAAACTACTTACTCTGGTTTTAGACTTCTTTAACATTAATAAGTAGAAAATACAATATTAAAGATATCAGGGCTGTTTACAGCACATTTCTTAAATTCACCCTTTTCCTAAACATTTAAACAAAGAATAATATGTTATTAAAATAAACATTAAACAATTTCTTTTTTTTTTCTCCAGCCTTTTTTGGGTAAAAATGACAATGTTAACCAAATATCAGGGAGAATTAAGCTTGGCAAAGAAGTTCTGGCTTTTTTAGAGGGTCACTGGGTAAGTAATGAGTGATGCTCTTTTATATATTCTGGCTGACAGCTGAGACAGGTGAAAATACCACTTAAATACAGAAAAGACTCATATTTAAAAAAAGCTAAATACTGCTTTTGCAAAAAGTACTCAAGAAAGTATAGAATCAACATTGTTTTATTTCCAGCTCTTAAAAGGTGGAAAAGTGTACATTTAAGTAGTTTATGAAGAAAATGAAATGTTGCTTCACAGTGAATCTTGTGAAATATTTTGGTATATACATTAGCACTACGAAGAATTTTTATGGCACCAGCATGAAATATTTAAGGTTGTTTCAGTTCTGGTGCAGTGACGTGGCATCACTTGTTTTTGGATGTGGTAAGGATTCCATTGTATCTCTGTTCCAAGCTAGAACCTAGCACAGAGGGCAGAAATTGCATTTTAAAGTTAGCATATCTAATTATTCTTAACTGCATGCATTCTAAAGAAAATACATTTTTATTACTAAAAAAAAAGGCTTATTCCTTGCTTTCTGGTTATTTTGATGTTCTTGGAGATAATTACAAATAAGATACCAATCATATCTGTTGCAGGACAGTGAAGTTATTATTAGTGACAAGAAGACAGGTGTTTCAGAGACATTCTGGAACCCAACATCTGATATGAAGCAGCGTAGATTACACAGATACACTGTGAAGCTTGAAGAGCAAGATGACTTTGAGTCAGAGAAGTAAGTTCACTTTAGAACCATGTATTTATTTTGCCAAAATAAAACTCATAATTTTCTCAAAATTAGAAGCAAATTATCATTACTTTCCCATGTTTGATGATACTAGCCTTTGATGATAAAAGAAAGTAGCACTGTTAAATATAAGATCATTATTTATATACCTTACAATCAGGGAAATCTTGATGGAAATGTAGATAAAATTATAATAAAATAATAGTAATCTATTAAACAGATAATAATGATAAAAATAATAGTAATCTATTAAAATTGTAATATTCTCTTTGGAAGAGTGGACTATTTACTTAGCCTATAATTGAGGAAATTGTTTGCAATTATTTCTGTCAACCAGATTGTGACTCTTTTGACTCTGTATTCTGTTCATTTGTCAGACTTTGGCAACAAGTGACAAAAGCAATAAATAATAAAGACCAAACAGAAGCTACTCAGGAGAAATATATTCTGGAAGAAGCTCAGAGAAGGAGTGCCAAAGAGAGGAAACTTAAGGATGAAGAGTGGACATGCAAGCTGTTTGATCAGGATTCAGTCACAGGAGAATGGCACTACAAATATGCTGAGTGAGTCCTGGAGTGCTTGGTAATGTTGCTGAGCCTGTTTCTGTGGTTTCAGCAGCAGAAGAACTGATACACATAGCTTATTAATGTATAATGACATAGCTGTGCTATGTTCTAGTTTTTTTGGGGCATGGCAGTTGGGGTGCATTGTCCTCCCTTTTTTCCCCCTAGACTGACCAGAACATCTACACAGATTTTCCCAAACTGGAAAATATGGTATATATGGGCATACCAGCTGGAAATCAGAAACTCTAATGTCTGAAAATCAGAGGAGTGTGTGCATAGTTGGATTGAGCCATTTAATTTATTATATATTAGAATAACTCTGAGAATAGCAGCTTTATAGCAATAGTTAATGCTGGCACCACGTGGCTCTGCCTGGCTGTCAAATATGTCCTGCACGAGTGTCTGTCAGTCTCTCTGTGTGATGCTCTGGGTCAGAAGCTGAAGATGTAACTGTCTCCCTGACTGCTGGAAAGATGCATTCAGTGTCCTCATCAATGCTGCAAAAGTCAACTTGAAGCCCTTTACTAGTGATGGTTTTCACAGAGCACCCATGTTCTGCTGATTTTTTTTTTCAGTACCCAGCATGCTTCTGTATTGTAGGGATTGTAAAAGTAAAATAGCCAACGATGATACTCACAAAGTTAAGTAACTTTGAATCAATGCATGCGGGAAGCATATTCCCATGGGTAAGCCTGGGATGCCTTTACCTTTCTGTACAAGAATGGTGATATTGAGGTCATAGCTGAAGTGTATGTACAGGGAAGAGTACAAGAATCCTGAGTACTCTACGTGTCTCCAGCAAATTTGCAACTTGGAGCCTTCCTGGAACCAAACAAGGAATCTGTGTATTTACCAACTCTCAGTAAATTAATTTTCCATGAATTTCATTGGTTTATTATGAACTTTGTGCAGACTTTCACCACTGAAAACATTGTGCAGGAGGGAAATTCCCTAACTAGACTAAATGCTCAGTGAAGCACCCTCTCTCTTGGCTTGAATCCTGTAGTGCTGTTGATGCCTTGTCCTGTCGGAAGAGTTTTGAACAGTCCTGAATGGACTGCCAATACTCTTGAACCCTGTGCAATACCATTAGGAAGAGAACTGTACTTGAAATCTGTTAGACTTTAAGACCTATCTTGTTAATCTGCATTATTCGCGGTGGCCTTGTGGTTCAAGGGTGTGCCACAGAAATTTTGCCATGTGCCAGAAAACAGTCTGCACTGACAGCATTCCCTTGAAAGAATCTTCTCTCTCCTTTCAAGCATGTAATGCTGGCTCACGACCTGGTCCATGTAGAGAGCAGTCTTCTGCACTTACTGTGAAAGATGTGTTCAGTGAGCTGGAGCATTTATTAAGGTATCTGGATTATGGATTTAGGCATCTGGATTACAAATAAAGAGAGCAATGCCTAGTTCTTAACCCAGTTCCCTCAGATAACATTTAATTCAAGTCAGGTTAAGCTAAGATGTAAGTGCAGGTCTGTCTTCACAACATCTGAAACAGCTGCAGCTATTTAAAAGGTATACAGAAGGACACGAAAGGAAATCCCTGCTTCATCTACTCTCACGAAAGCTGTGCGTCAGAACATCCTTCCTGCAGATCACTTGCAGTTTCTCTCCTGAAAACTCTGTAATCACTGGTGACGTTGGTATTCTCCTTTGGATGCTTGTTGTTCTCCAGTGAGCTACGTGTCTTATGCTGTTGTACTTTTTTTTAAATTCTGTGTCAGACTGTAATTCGAAAAGCACTCTTAAAAAAATCAGAACAAGAAAACTGTACATAGCTCATTAGTGTCTCATGAAACCAGTCTTGATTACCATTAGCTGCTTTGGGATGAAAGCAGGTTTGAGGTAATTGATTCCTAAACTCTCCTTCATAGGCATCTTTTAAAAGGAAAAAAAGAAAATGCAACAAAAAGCAGTCTAAATATTGTTAAATTCCCCTAATTTCCCTGTAGTTCTAAAATAATAACTGTATCTGAAGCAGGAAGTCTTTCCATGTTTGCAAATACATATGATTGGCAAAAAAAAAATCATAATGGTATTGTTGGTTAATGTAATAGTTTGTACTCCTATCAGCTGGCTGGGGGTTTGATCTGGACATGAAGTTCATTTTTTAGCTCTCTTGGCCCTTCAGGTTAAGAGTGGACCATAAGTAGAAGATAAGATCATGATGCCATACCTGATCACTATATAGGGAGAGTTTTAGCCTCTTCATACTGGTAGTTTATGAGCAAGGAAATATTTCTTATTTAAATTGCTGTAGTGTTAACAATATTTACTTTGTCTAGTACCAGACCATGGGACCCTTTGAATGATATGATCCAGTTTGAAAAAGATGGCACAATCCAGACAAAAGTTCGACATCGGACACCAATGGTACGTGTATCCAAGATCCAGGAACTTGTATATATTATACACATATACACATATATATGTGTATAAAGATCATCAGAGCATTGGGATTGATGGAAAATGCTATTATTCTACAAAAATATTGTTTACACAGTCCATACAAAGTCATTCACTTTTGTGTTGCATTCTAAGCGGTAGAAATTACTTGATTGGATAGGAATATAAAATAAGCACACCTGAGCTCAGCAGTTTGTGTCTTTTCCCTTAAATGGGAAGATGCATGAAATTCAGACTGCTAATACATCAAAAATTTTAACTTGGACTTCTCTTAGATATTGTGCTTTTAACTGTCATTGTTGGAATGTGATGCTTTGCCACAGTTTTGGTTCTCTGCAAATAGCACATAAATTTATCAATTTCAGGTTACGGTTCCAAAAGTCAAACGAAAGCCATCCGGTGTGAAGAAAGGAGAGTGTGGTTTCTCATCCCCAGAGCCCGATAACCAGGATTCCTCTGGGAGTGAAGGTACAAAAAGATACGTTTACATTGAGAAATAATAAATTCATTTGACAACTGAAGAGTTCAGTGTCATGCATACTCTTCTTATCTCAATGTTTTTATTATGCCTTAGTTCTATCCAATATGAAGCACGTTGTGGAAAACAAAAGGAGCAGAATGGCTCATGTTTTTAATTGCGAATTTTCCTGTCTTTTTAAATGCAGTGTAGGTAGGCTTAAGTGCTGCACATATTTAATATATAGGGAAAAAGAAGGGTGTTCATAAGCTGTTTTCTTTCTTAAAAGGTTAATAGTTTTAATTTGTAGATTAGTATGTGGCTAGAGGGTAGATTTTTGTTGTTGATAATGTTTGCAGAAGCTAAACAATGTGATGAGTGTTTAAAAGATATTTCAAGCACCTAAGTTGCTCTCCTGTAGTATAGGTGACTCTGAAATAAAGTTTTCAGTAGAAACTAGTTAGAAAATTTTCACCTCATTTTTACTACAGGTTTAGTTTGTCATTTGTACTTTGTTCCTTTTATGGCAGCAGTCACTTCAGTCAATTGCATCTGACTTTTGTATCCTTCTAGCACAACTTATGAAACATAATACAAGAATAAGGAAAAAGGGGGCAGACCTTGGTGAACTGCAGAGTGCCATTGAGTCTATAAAGGAAACGCAGGAAGACATTAAGAGGTAGTACAAATTAAAATGCTTTAAAATGGTTTAGAGGATAGTACTCTCATAGGATTTTTTTTTTTTTCATCAGAGGCTGGTATGTATCTTTACTCTTCACAAATATTGATTGCTCATTGATGTTTCATAGCTTTCCTCTAAAGCTTCCTTCTGTAGGGAGCCCTAACATAGTAGAAAATGTCATATTGTCTAGTCTGTAATTTACAGGATATTGTTTTCTATCTTACAGGGAGATCATGGCACTACGAAATAGAGTCACTTCTAATTCATCACCCTGGGACTACCATTCCTTGCAGTTTAAGCATTATGTCTTCATTGTACTCATGGTTCTGCTACAGCTTATCATTAATGTCTTGTTCAAATAAGAAGTGTGAACAAGGGCCTTCTTGAACTGGAATGATCAAACTGTTACTGGGGACCATATTTTAAGCTGGACTTCAAATGATGCAATATTATGTAAAAGAACTGTGTAGCAACAACTCACAGAATTTTGCCTCAGCGTTCATGGTTCAGAATCATACTTGTGTCTACCCAGTTGCAGTAAGAATTGTGTAAGTGCCAGTACACTCTTGCTCCTGGTGTGTGCCTCTGTCTCACAGTCATACAACATCAGCCTTGAGTTTATATTGCGTCATACTGCTGAATCTTCACCACAGAATAGATCAGGTTAAACACTGAGGTCAGACCCTGTAGGTAGGATGTGATTCCTATTATGGTAGAATGATAAACAGGCATACTTCATTACATATAAATTTATCATTTTTGTAACAAAGAAACTTTTGAAGTAGCCAACAGCTTTTGTAAATGGCATTGGGTGTTTGGAAGTAAACTTTTGTTTAAGGTCAAACAAATATATTATTATACAAAAATTGTGAGTGTTAGGAAATGGCAAGTAAAAAACTGAAGTCTTTGGGAAATCTGCAATATAATGTCCTTGGTTGGTTTTGGAAGTATGAGGTTTTTATCCTGTATGACTATAGGCTTGTAAGCCAGCTGTTTCATAGCTTTAGAACTTCAGATTCATCTTAAAAACATTCCCACATCTACTGTACAGAGCACATTTTTAACAGTACAACAGCCAGGGAGGTACTGTTTTGGTCTACTGTCTCTCATGAATTGCAAATGTCAAGGATTCCTGGTATGTTTGTAAGTCTTGAAAAATCTACATTTTTGGATTTACATTTGTGTATGGCCATGTCACAGTAAGCAGACAGACTGCTGATGCCAGGACTCATGGTTATTTCTGAAACAAAATGTGAAGAGGTGTGCTTAGTGTGTAGCCTGAGCTGAATCTCCAAAAGGCAGTGTAGAATAGGATTCAGGCACTGTCATGAGTAGACCTGCAAATGAAAATGTGTTTACACAGGGAAAGCTCAGAAATTGTGTGATTGCTAAGACCACGTATCTCAAAACGAGTAAGAGGAAAATCTGTTGAAAACCCTCTGTACTGCAAGTATATACTACCTACCAGAATACATGGATGCACCTTCTTAGTATGCTGTAGCCATACAAATTATTTCAAAGCTTAAGTTTAAATTCAAAACCAGGGTTTCTAACATTTTTTTATTTGAAGAAATATGTGCATGTATAGAATTTGTAAAATTCCAGCAAAAAAATATAGTGCTGGTGTTTATCTGGTGATTTCCCTGTGTCAGTCAGGCATACCAAGGCAAAAAGGGGCTGTAGAAATGAAAAAGTATTTTCAGTACCCCAGGTGAGATAACAGGAGGATGAGTGGCACAGTGTGAAGGACAGCCAAGTTCGTTTTCAGAGGATCCTCTCAGAAATCAAATCCATCCTGGGCAGTGGAACAGTTTGAAAGTCATGTTTGGCTTTTTGCCATGGCCAGGTTATGCCTCTGCCTTGGGCAGCCTACCTGACTCTCCAGGTGATCTGCCTTTCTGTTCTGCATCAGTCTCACTAGTATTTAGTGAAAATACTGTATACTTGTTTATCTGTCCAGCTTATATATTTCCATGGCTGACACTTTCACGCACCTCCCCTTCTCTTTTACCTGTCCTCTTCCTTGGGCCTCAGCTGTGTAAAAGTTTATTGTGATTTCGTACAGCTTCACATTAGCATGGTTTGGTCTTGAATAATTTTTCTGGAACATGTTACATTAGCCAGATCTTGTAGCCATGGGCAAGACTAAACCTAGTTGGACTTCTATTAAATCTAGAGCTGATGGGGCAATATTTGTGAACATAGGAAATCCCTTTATAAACAAACAAAATAATCACAAATGCCTCAGTCTCTAAATGGAAACTGAAGTTGTTACCCATGTATGAAATGGCATTAAGAAAGCAGAGTATTACAGCATTCACTTTAACTTTCTTAGCCTGGAATTTGGCTGTTCATTATTGCATTCAGATGTGAAAGCTTCACCTGTCTTAAGATCCATTACAAGCCTTTAAACATACTCTGAACGTGAAAATAATCCAGTGAGTCAGATTTGGGCAACAACTTCAATCCCCTAAAATAATAGTCTGCTAAATTTGTGGTGCTGAAACTCTTGACTGGTAAGTTTCAAACTTTTATCTTCCTTGTAAATAGAAATGTCCTTCTGCCTTTTCATGCTGATTTTTTCAATCACTTCTATTCAAGAGCAGTGAAGAACACAGTCTGCATGCATTTTAACATGGACCACATGGTAGTGACTGGATTTGACCCAGCCAGCTGGCTGGCTGGCAGCTTGGGCAGTGTCAGACTAAAAAGATACTCCATAGCTGAAGTTCATGCTTAGCTCAGGATGAGTGCAAGACTTGAACAGAGCAAAACAAAATCCTTATGCTGATTTTCCTTTTAAACTTATTTTTTTAGGGTTGAATTCTGTTGAAAAAGTGGAAATCTGGAAAGGTAAAGGATATGTGATGAAAATTCTTGAAAAGTAAAATTGCAGACTTCTGTGAGACTTAATGATTAGATAAATTCTGAAAAGTACAGTGAAAACCTAGTAGTTCTTACTTTGCTGGGTTTTGTATGTTCCCTCATTTGAATAGAACAAAGAAACTTCTTCCCTTATTTTTACTGTACAGTTGGTCACAGACATGTATGGATCCTTTTCTTCAGTGCGTCACCATTGTCCTCTTTAGCCATGATGTACAGCAGATCTTGACTACTACCTACTTAAGACTGAGCTCTGCACATATATAAAAATTGATTGTACAGTTTGCAGATGCTTGAGGGCTGTGGCCTTCTAGTTTTTAAAGTTTGTAACAGCACTTTTTTTCACATTTGATTTCCAAATCCTGTTTTATTTGGGTTTTTCCCTTGTACAGGAAATATCTGCAGAATTTGTCGCCATGTGGTTTTGTTGGGTTGGTTTGTTTCTTTTCAGATGCACTCTATGCCTTTAATTTGCCATTTAGGTACTGGTTGCCTAACTGGGTACAGATAACCTAAGCTAAGAAAAAGTAAATATGCCATGTGAAATGCAACAAGTATCATTTTCAACAGATGATGTTTCTTGAATTTCATGTGTGGATTCCTTTTAAATAGTTGATATCACTTGATGAGGGTATATAGTCTGGTTTTTGTGTCTTTCCTCCCACTTATGAAATCTCACAAATTATTTGCAAGGTTGTCTTGTAAAATGTAATGGTTGTGGTTTCTTCTTTTTTTGTTGTTTGCTGCCCTTCTGTGCCTTCGGCAAATTTTTTTTTTTTCTTCCTAAATTCATGTTTATGAAACAGACTTGTAATTCAGTGTTTCTTAAAGGCTGTTATTTTTAGCTATTACCATTGTTTGTGTAAATAATGTGTAACAAAAATTCTGTACATCTCTAAGTTTTAATTATTTTTATTTCAGGAGTACCCGCAAATCACAGGAAATTTAGCAGATATTCAAGTATTGTAAACAGTGCCTTCTTGATGGGTTTCTATGCTGTTTGGAGACATGTAAAAGATTTGTCAAATCTGTGCCATATATAATATCAGACCTTTTGTGAGGGCTGTTGTGTTTGAGAACTGATGTTCCTGCTTAGTCAGACTCTGGGGGTGGACAAAACAGCTCTTAAAACATTACACTATTTCTTCTTTCTGGCTGGTGAGCCGAGAGTGGAGGATTTGGGATGTTTACAGTGAAGCTGTACTACTGTGTGGTAATACAGAAATAGCTAGAACGATGTAACTTCAGGGTGAGATTTGGGCTTTTTCTCCTTTATGCCCTACCCCGGCCTTTCGCTCTGCCAAGTGGGAAAATTAGCCCTCAGGACACAGCGCCCGCTTCCCTGTCCCGCGTGTCCCGCCCTGTCCGGCACCCGGGCTCACCGCTTTGTGTGAGGGCTCTGAACTGTTACGGGCCGCCTCCAATAAAGATGTGTCGCACCTCCGCGTCTCTGGGCTCTGTGCGCCGCTCCTCGGTCTCTGCAGCGCGGCTCCCGCTCCCCGCGTCTCCGCTATCCCGCCCTCAGCCTCTGCCCGGGCGCGGCCGTGACGCTCGGCGGGCGGGCGGAAGGGGCTGCCCGGGCGCGGCGGTGATGGCGGCGGCCGGGCCGGAGCAGCCGCGGCT
>VWZP01009794.1:142943-205101 GCA_013396995.1 Dicaeum eximium | reverse complement strand
GCCGCCCGGGTTGCTGGAGCCGCTGCTGGAGCCGTACCTGGCCGGCCGGCTGGGCCCCGGCGAGCGGCGGCGCCTGGCTCGGCTCTGTGCCGAGATGTGCCGCCGCTGCGCCCCGGCCGCCGCCGCCCGCCCGCAGGTGCTGCGGCTCCTCGGCCGGCGGTTCCCGGAGCTGCACGCCGCCGTGCCCGGCCTGCCCCTGGCGAGCTCCAGGGTCCTGCCCGGCATCGTCCTCCGCAGGGACTTCGCTGCCTACTGCCCTGCGGACGGGGAGCTGCGGGCCCTGCTCGTCACCGAGCCCCTGCGGCCCGCCCTGACGGCCGCCGGGGCCGAGTTTGTTGTAGATTCCGAAGATCGGTATCAGGCTTCCCTGCGCTGGATCACTAAGAGGACAGAAGCCTTAATGAAACACTTGCAGAGTAACAACGTTAAGCTGTTACTGTCGAGTGTGAAGCAAGAAGAAGTAGTTATCTACTATGCCAAATTGTATGGTGTGTCTGTGGTAGAGTGCTTATCAGCGGAAGAAATGGCCCTTATCAGTGAAATCACCGGTGTCTCCCCTTTCACACCTTTCGGTGATAGCATGGACAGAGAAATAACCGAAACTGCAGTGGTAACGTTTTGCCAGCCTTTGCTGCTCGTCTCCAAGAGATGCGCCCACGTTGGCTTTGCCAGTGCGTGCGCCTTCCAGCCCCATTGCCTGATCCTTTGTGGGCCGGTCGATGGCGTCAATGAGCAACATGCTGCTGCTTTGCAAGAGGCGTTCACAATGCTGCAGCAGCTGTTTAAAACAGTACATCAGAGGGAGGAATGGAAAACGGAAGGTGAAAGCCAGAGCAAAGCCTCAGGTGTTTGCACTTGGCATTCTTCAGCTACTCAGAAACAACTGGTAATAGAAAATACTTGTAATAGTAACCAGGTTTCTGAATGTCAGCTGAAAGCTCTTAGTGATGAAACAGAGAGAAAAATTTTAGACCCTGATAAAAGTGGTCTGCTGGTCCACAATCAAACGAACCACAGCATTCCTGTGTTAGTGGCACATAACAGTGATACAGTGGCTGCATGTGACTGTCTGGATGTTGGCAAAGGTCAAGAGAAAACGTGTTGCCATACAGTTCCATTTAAACAGGAGGAGAGCTGTGCAGGTATTGCACAGGATTACTCCAACTGCCTCATAGAAGCAGGATCAGTTTTGCCAGTAGGTGGTTACTTTGAAATCCTGGTACATTATTATATTCAGGATTATGCTAAACAGTGTCAGCAGTCAGAGGTAACCATTGTATCTAACGTGGTTGCTGATGCTTTGCTCAGTATTCCCAAGGCCTTGTACCGGACAGCAGAAGGAGGTGGCTTTACCAAATTCTATCTTAAAACCATTAATTTACTCCGAAAAAATCAGCCACTGCCTGTAAACGATGAAGGATTAGAGTCAGTGTATTGCAAATACCAGTTAGTCGTTTCAGTTCTTCATTGTGTTACAGAGCTTCTCTCCATAGACTCAGTAATTGGTATTAGGCGGCCGCTTCAAAAAATTGAAGATCATGACTCAGAAGATGACTCTTGAAAGTGTTAATAAAGAGTGATTTTGATCATGTGTTGTTTCCTTGTGTCTTCTTGTTAAATGGACACCCTCAAAAATCAGTGCTAGAGACTGAAAGATACTTCTCTTAGAAAAGAAAGGCTAGGCAGCTGAGGCTGGAAAGCTAGGTTGTGAGCAATGTGAGCTTGACATTTTGAGTGTGAGGAAGTGTAGCTGATTTCCACTGCAGAAGCTGTGCAGTGAAGTCTCCATCCACATGCTGAGGATCCTGTGTACATTCAAGTCAAGGGTCAACTTAGCCTCTTTTGGTGGATTGAGTGTTTTCACAAGCTAGATGCAATTTGTTTTCTTGGCATGTTAAAAGTTGCCAGTGTGACACGAGCCACTGAACTTTCAAGTTACAAACCAAGGGGTCGATTTTGTAGCATTCATAATTAACCTGATTAAATGGGTTTTTTTAATAAAAAGATTTTGTATACATCGTGATTTTGACTATAAAGGGAAAAATATAACTGTTAGCCTGTTCAGCACTGGGGCAGGCAGCAGTAAACCAGTGCTGTTTCCCAATGAAGAATTTTCTGATAGGAGATGCAGCATTTTAATCTTCTGTTGAGTTCATTTCAGTTGAACTACAGGAGTTAAGAATAATTTCATACCATGACTTTATGGCAGTTTCTCTGGAAAATTACTTTGTGATATTGCTTAGTACAACTATTAACTACCATGGGTTGAATTGTGGTCCTGGTATAAAAGGTTCTGTACTTATGGGAAAAGTTACCCAGGCACTAATGCAGTTCTGTGTGAAAATCTGAGACAGTTCAGTCTTTGATCATTAGGGATTTTATTCTGGGTTTGTTTTTTGACTGGTCCTGTTTTTCCCTAATTCTTTTTTCCCCAGAATTTTCACTGTAATAATATTTGCTTTAAGTCCAGTAGCACCTGCATGTGTACCTCCCTTTCTGCTGGGTCCTAAAAACTACAGGTTTGATGGAGGAGGTTTTTAAGTAACTTGACCTGCTGCAGCTGATAATGGTATCAAATTGGTTCTCTGTGCATTTCCCAGTGTTGCATAATACTGAGAGTAATGGCTTTTTTTTCTTTTTTAAAATCTGCCATTAAATAAAATGTAGTGGGGCTGTTTAAAACCATTGGCGTAAATCATACTTACCTGCTATACCTAGGATGATTACAACTACAAAAGAGATTTTTTCCCCTCCATTAATATTTGCTTTTCCTTTTTCAGTTTCTTCGGAAGGCTCAAACTACCAAAGTTCTTTCAGGTGTTTTGTCAGCAATGCTTCATTTGACTGCAACTTTCCATTGACATTTTACATATATTCCTGGTAATATAAAACATGGTAATAATTTTTTTTTCCTGACTGATGCACTCTTACAGATATCTGCAGATTAATAATAGTGAAACTCAGGGCTCACTAGAGTGATTTCTTTAATAAAGAACTAAGGACTAATTCTTTTTGTTAGAATCTTTTGGCAGGTGCGGGGGTGGGGGAGAATTAAACAGGGAGGAAAGAGAATCCCAATCTTGCTGCTGCTGCATGCTCTTGGAGGCTGCTTAATATGACAGGTCCAGTAGGAGCCAAGAGAAATCTCCTTTGTGGAAGGTTTCAGAGCTGTGTGCCCTGTTCTGCCTGGACGGCATCAGGAGCTCCCACCAGCCCTGGCACTTCAGCAGGCACTCGGGTCTGCATTTTACTGCCCTAATGAGCTGATGAGACACTTTGCTCTTGCACAAGTTTCTGTAATACTCTCTTCAAACCACTGACCAACTTGCTGGCCAAAGATGAGTGATTTGCTCTGTGGTAGTCTAACAACTGTGGCATAGAACATGTGAAGCCTGGCAGCAGCAGGGGTTCTCTGCAGAAGCAGCTTTTGTATTCCGAATCAAGGTGCTGTCTAAATAAAGAGAGTACTGTGTCGTTCCACATTACTTTATACCATTTGCACATCTGGTTACTTTCTGATTTACTGCAGTTTCTTTGAAAGTTTAAAAATATTTTGTTACATGAACAGCCTTCTGGTCATTTGATTTAAATTGTGTCATTCTTACTGAGAAGAAGAAAGTCCAGAAATTTTATCATATATAGAACTCTTGCATGCCAGAGATACAAAGGAGAATTAAAAAATGACAGTTATATAAAACTTTTTCTGACCTGTTTTTGGTCAAACCTCTTGAGTCTGAAGATTCATTGAGGCAGGAACTATATTTCTATGACTTCTCTGTCCTTTTATATTTTATGAATTATCCATTTTCCATTTTGAACCGCTGTTTCCCTGTTCTGTATGCAGAACTGGGATTATGGCAGGCTTTTCCCTTGGCGAGGAATGTCCCTTCCTGCTTTGTCCTGGTCTGAAGAAGTGGATGCTTGTTTAGGTTTTTGCTGTTTGGTTCTAGTCCTGGAGTCTGAGCTCATTACAAGATGTGCACCAGCTCAAGGAAAAAAAAAAAAGTCATTTACTTAGTCTTTGGAGAGAAGAACAGATTTACTGCTGGATTCAGCTCTTCTTTATCTTTAGGAGTCTTCTCCAATAATTAGCCTGGATGTAAACATGCTCTGTCTTAGAAAATATTTTCACTCCTATCCCATCTACCCTTTAAGAGGAAGGCTGCTTGTAGCCCTGAGAAGCAGCTCAGTCTGTCTTCTTGGCTCTGGCTCAGGTGCTGTCACTGCCATTTCTGCTCAGCTGATGTTTCTGACTCCCCTTCAGCATTGCAGAGGCTGCTTGGGCTGTTAATGTTCCTTGGTACCTAAGCCTTAGGTATGCAATAGTGGACGACATCTTGCAGCTATCCTGGTTTTAAAGCTGTCCCTGGCTGTAGCTTACCCTTTGGCAGGGGGACAAGTGATCTCTTGACACAGTGACAGGTACCAAAGAGGTTACCTGGGACAGCTTGGGACAACATGTTTACTCACTCAGAACCACAGGAACCTGTGTGTTGGGGCATTCACTGCAATTGTAACAGCCTATGGCTTTTCTTCATGCTCTGTTTCAGAGATGATTTCTATTTGTCACTATTATTCTATTATTTTTATATTTCTAAATATGGGTTGGCCTTCACGCAAAGCAGAAGTCAGGTTCATATGGACCTGTGTTTCAACTCAGATCCAGTCTTGAAATATGACATAAAGTTCAGGGATACTTATGCTAATAGTGATGACTTAAGTTTTAGCTTTCATATTTTTCAGATTCTGTACTGCCTTGGTGCGTAACTGTGAACTTCACATAAAGTGTTAGCAAGTTCTCTTCACAGTTTAGTTAAACAAAACAATCCTTTTTCAGCCTCAGAACCAAGGACACCGTTGCAGCTTCAGGCCCAAAAAGTGTATAAACAACAAGGAATTGAGGTGAGCAGTCTGGGAGGATGGGACTTCATAACCTGAAGCTGTAATTGGACAATTAGCCCAAAACTTATAAAAGTGTGAAAATTCATGATGCGTCATCCAGCCTATGTCCATCTTGGATGTAGCCTCGGTCAGGCTCTTGTACTGCCCAAGGTGTATCCTTTGAAGGCCTTTTAATTAATACCTACTTTATTCCTTTAACTCTGTCTAGCATCTGTTCTAGGTAGCCTCTCTAGGCATCAATAGCCTAAGATTAAAAGAATGGCTTAAAAAAAAAATCTTGATGTTTAACTGTCCTTTCTGCAGCCCTTAGCAAACTTAGAATCTGCCCCACATGAAATTCATCAGACTATTTTGAAGGCATTCACCCCACCCATAACGACTTGCAGGTATATTTTAAGCAAGGTAATCCTATTTGTCAGGTAGCAGATTTGCATATACAGGCAGGTAGTTTCTCTTTTATCTTAAATTTTAAAAACCCCAGTTTTAATATATTTGTCTAGTAATGTGCAGTGGGTCTAGGTTGAAACTGCCTCCTGCATGCAGTTCTTGAGAATAGGAATAATCCATTTACATGACCGGAACACGCTGGTTTTTATTTGTTGATTTGTGTGGGGGTGGAGTCTGAGCAGAGGTTTGCAGGTGCTGGGAGCACACTGAGGCAGCCTCTGTTCCCCAGCTCTCCTGGAGCTGCTGTCCCCATTGCTGACCCCGCCAGCTCTCGCTGCTCAGCACCTTCCCTGGCCGTGCTCGCTGCTCTCCGTGACACTGGTTTACCAAACAGGTGTTGCTTAACTTCTGTAGTGGAAGTTATGCAACCTGAATGTGGCCTTACATTTCATCAGGTTGTGCTTAGCTGACCTTCAGCATTTTTGGCAGCTATACAGAGAACATCATTAAATAGGAGCCAGGCACAACAAAGAATATTGTTCTGTTGTGCCACAAATCTAACGCTGCTGAATCACATTTGTAAGGGGGGACAGGAGAATGCAACATTTTGTTTAGGAACATAACTGTATAGTGGCATATTTTAGATTTTTCAGTATATTTTATGTGCAGAAAAATTATATTATTTCTGTTGCTAACTCTAGAAGTCATCTCCCAGAGCCCAAAGGTAGGGGATTAACCACACCATCTGAGAAGATTAAAGAAGATTAAATTCTTCACTTGCATGTATCTCCTGGACTTCACTAGAATTGCATTCATCTGTTCTAAATTTCCTTTTTGTTACACGACAGATCTGCTGTTAGTGGTAGAAACTTCTGTTTTCATTGCCGAATTATTTCTATGCTTGTTTAAGTTACTCTTTCCACTTGCATATTTTTTTTAGTCAAGTTCTTTTAAATCTCATATTAAGAGAGAGAAACTTTCAATGTACAGTTGCAAAATTCTGTTTACTTTAATTTTGCTCTTGAAATCTAAGCAACTACATGGTTTTGTCACTGGTAAACCCAAATATTAAATAGTTGCTCTATTTACTACAGTACTTATCCCATTATTGCTATTAAAACTAAATAAGACAAGTGTCTGAATTTAACACCAGTCACTTTGGAAATGCATTGGCTGTAATTACCACGATTATGGTTTTGCAGTATGATTTTGTGTAAGGTGTTGTTTGTATTCTGTTAACAAGACTAGAAAGAGATGTTTAGGTCTAGGATTATGCAAATTACTTCTCCCCAAATAGAATAGAATATTAAGCTAACAATTACTTCCAGGAATAAGAATTCTACTTGTTGCATTCTGAAATGAAAAACAATAGTAAACATGTAATAGATGTAATATATAGTGGCTCCTTCTTTATTATATGATTCAATAAAGGACCAGACTTTTAAAGTGATGCTTATTCCTGTAATAGATCAAGCAGTGTACTCTTTTTAAAAACAGTCCTGGCAAAACAAAACAAAACAGTTTTCCATAGGGACGCCATTTGTGCTGGTTCAGCAAAGAGCTTGTTTCTCACAAAGTCACCAGCAGATAAAAGAGCTGTTACACTGAGGCTTTGGTCCAGGGCGGGATTAAGGGCACATCAGTAATGCTCTATCGTGCATGGCTGTGTCCTAAGCCATCAACAGCAGAAATCACTATAAAAGATAAAATTTACATTAAAGGTATTTTTAAAAAGGTATTGTTTTACGGAACAGATTTTCTAATCTGTTCTTATTTTGAGATTCCTGGTAAAACAATCTAGTGGTGATCTTGCTTTTGAAAATAATCATGACCTACTTTCAGTAGATGCCATCATTTTGCAGGCTAGGCATCTGATTAAATATTACCTTAAAATGGGAATGCAGAGAGGAAATACATAGCAGGGCTTTCTCTGTGTATGTGGGGGAACAGACAGCTCCAGATTAGAGTAACATCCACTGAGATATTAACTTTAGATTTAATACATGTCTGAAATCATACGCCACTGCATTTGGAGCACTGAAAGTGATTGTAGAAACTGCTGGATTGTATTCATGGAGCAAATAAACAAATTTTCCTAAAATCAGAAATACTCTGAGACTTTTAATTACTGATGCAGTTCTGAAAAATTATAAAGTAGTCAAAAAGTGCTGAAAAAATTTACATCTGTTATCAGTGTTGACTGTACTGGAGATGTTATTGGCATGAGTGATTTTGAATGTCCTAGTGTTAGGAGTATAATCCTGAGGAGCAGTGCCCCACAGCAGGGCTGCTGCTGCCATTCCTGTTGGTGCTGGAGGTAGCTCTGCCCTTGCACTCCAGCAGTCACACAAAGACAGGTCCTACGGTGCCAAGATTAGATGTGGTACAGTTCACCTTACCAGAGTGTTTAGGATTGAATTGCAGCAGCTCAGTAAATCTTGCAAGCTGTCGTGTAGGTAAGCAGAGGGGCTTTTTTGGCATTTCCAAACAACCAGTGCTTATAATGCAGCAAGTATCGGAAATTACATTCCCCGTAATCTGAGACATTTTTGTCACCTTGCAGAACTTTGCAGTGAAACAAGTTTGAAGCCCTGGCAGTAATTAGCAAGTAGTATCAGGATCATTTTGTTCTAGGACTCCCCTCTGTTAAAAAGCTTGCCACCTGGGCTATAATCCTAAGTGCTGCAGTAGTTACAAGAGAAGCAAACATTTAATCACGCAGAAAACAGGAATTTTCCCCCTCCTGTGTCGTTGCTTTTTCTTTCTGCTTGACTGTAGCGCTCATGAGGCAGTGAAATATGGTAATAACTCCATGGGTGTGTGGGTGGAGAGAAGGAGGGACAAGAATAAGAGAAGACAGGAGATAAGAAGACCCAGTTCAAAAGGAAGAGGGAGGAAAAATGAAGGCTGATTGATGAATAGAACATAGAAAAGGACTGTCGTGTAGAAGGAAGAATATAGAGTCTCAGATAGATGAATGGGGAGAAGCAGCCCCAGCTTCCACACGTCTCTCCATGCAGAAGCAGTAACAAAGGGAAGACATTAAGTCCTCCTTTCCCCTTGGAAGACTGATAGATTGTAGTTGCTAAGTGGAAAAATATAGAATCCATAAAACTGATTTTCTCCTGCCCTCGTGTAGGGGAGTAGCTACCTTGGAAAGCATTAGGAGCTGTGGAGACAGCCTGTCTACATATCTCAAGGTGTCCGGGGCTGTAAACTTGCAACAGCCAGAGATAAAGATTCACATTTCTGTTCCTGAAGCTCAGTGTCTAGGAGTGGGTAAGAAATCACTGGGTGTGGATTACATTTATTTGGATAGCACATCTTGTCCTCACTGTCCGGAGTCTCTGGAACGTGCTTTGATCCTTAGGTCTTTGGCAGGTACCGCTGGTATCAGCAGTGCAGAGTTTGGCTGGCCAGGCTCAGCGAGGAGGGGCTCGGGCTTGAGCTGGAGCGATGCCTTGTGCCTGGGGAACAGGTGCCTGTGCAGGTTCGTGTGTCAGGGCACCCGGTGAATAACACAGGGCTGCAGTGGGAAGGTGCTGGGTTTACTGCTTTGAAAATAATAGTATGAACTCTTATTTAAGTCATAAATCATCAGCTGATAAATTTGCCATCTGCTAGGCCTTAGATAATGAATCTAAATTTACTTGTGTTAGAGCATAGAAAGCCTGTCTAGGACCTCCAAGCTTATTTTTCATAGCAGAATATAGCAGGAGATCAGTGCTTTTAGCCTCCTCATTGAATTGTAGGGAGAAAGTGATTTTCTTGTGTAGTTCTGACTTCTCATAAGACTGAACCATTTTAAGAGAAACAATTCTTGTAAAAATCAAAGCAGCATCTCCAATACCAATCCAGTATTGGTAGCATCTTGTTTGTTTAATAGCTAGCACTTATGAAAAATGTCTGTCCCCACTGAAAACAGCAGGTTTCAGCCTCTGCATATTCAGACCCCAAACCTCTAATCTAAATGTATTCAAGTGATTATAAACAGAAGATATTGAATTGATAGAGTACCAGACCAGTAAAATTAATTGCCTAGCACTTTAGAGCAGAAGATGATTGATACCAGTTTTTTTTTTTTAAAATAATAGTTCACATTGCTTTTCCTGCTGAAAAAAAAACATAGCTGAATTAAAATGCATGAACAAGATCATCAATCATTTTCCTGCTATTGTATTTAACATATTTGAGTTTTAACCATTTATTCTGTGGTGTCTCTAGGTCTTTGTAAATATGATTAATATATGATTTCAAAAGCCTTTTATTGATTCAGTAACTGATTGACTTTGGCTGTAGCATTTTAACAGCAAAGATCAAATTATAATAAAAATGTAGGAAACATCTCTGAATATCTTGGAAATCTTACTCTGTGAACCATTGGGGAAACTAGTAGATTTTTTTCTTCTGGAGTTTTATAACAATTTGTGTCTGAGGTTAGGATTGGTTCCTGAACCAGCAGCATCTGCAAACAGGCATTGAGGATCTCATAAACTGTGCAGCTTTTCAACAATCATACCTTTAGATTTTGGCATTGTTCAGGTTTAAAACAAAGTCTGCATTTATATTGAAATGCAGAGAAATAAATTTCTCATCATTATTCCCTCTGGATTCCTGTTGTCAAAATGAGTGGGTGTTCACATCAGAAGGTAGAATAAATGCTAATGCCTTGAAATGCTGCCTCTACAGCTCCTAATGGTGTTGCACTTGTCATCGTGAGCTTTCCAAATGCTCCAGTTTTGAACTTGGAATAAATTTGCTCCACTCATAAAAACACCCACGTCTGTAGGAAGAAATGTGTGCATGCACCTTTCTTTAGTTTCCATAATGTGACATGTGTTTTCCCTCTGTAATTTTCCTCTCTGGCACTGTTTTGATGTGCTGTGTGACGCTGGCCATTCCTTATCCATATTCTTTCCTCAAGGTTGAGAGTTGTCATGTTTTGTTATAATCTTAGATGCCAGAATTTCTCTTGACTTACTATTTATCTGTTCACATTTTTTTAATCACCCTATTCAAAAATGATGTTTAAGAGTCATTGAATGATTCAATAGAGAACAGCAGATATGAATATTCAATTTAAAGAAAGCAAATGCTGAGGACTTTTCAAACTTTTCACAATAACAGGCATTTATTGTAAAAACAACTAAACAACAGTTGGTCTTCTGCCGGAATAGCTATTAAATACCATGAAGCGACAATAATCAGCTAGAGGAGGAGGCAGAGTTTAAGACCCAGGGGTTTTATTATTTCTGGCACTGATGTACTGCATAGCCTGGAATAAGTCAGTTAATGCCCATGTGATTAATTTTTCATCATGAGATATTAGTGGGCTTCATATTCATAAAGGTTTCAGACTGTGCTTTAAATCGTCGGGAATTCAAGGATAGATGCAAGTGCAATCATTGTCTGTTTGGGGGGAAAAAAAAAGTAATGTATTGGATATCCTCTCAATTTCTCAATTATCTTTTTATAGAGTGGAGAAAACAGTTTCTACCAGGATTGTGGCTTGTGCATATTGTATTCCTTTACCCATGATGGCTGTAGGAAAGCTGAGTTGCTAATGAGGAAGCAGGCACCATTTCCTACGTTCCTTTCTCTTCTAATATAAAAACAGCTCCCTCACATGCAAAGGATTTCTGCCATGCAGTACAGAGAAATATTTAAAATGCAATGGTTTTAATGAGCCCTTCCTTTTTCTGTACTACAGCTCCATACTTTTTTCCTGTATTTCTCTGAGCCATTGCTTGTGATTTGAACTCCAAGCATCTTGGAACAAGTGAAAATGTGATTCTGTGAAAATCAGGATACGTGCTGATAGCCCAGCCAGGACAGGTAGCAGTGACTTCCAAAAGTGCAAAGGAAGCCCTGGTCTCCCTGGCTGAGCCAGCCTTCAAGGGCAAGCTGCCTCCCTTCTGGAGCTGGCATGGTCTGTGTGTGGTATAATGATGTCCAGATCAAGGATATGACCTTCTCCATAGACAGCCAACCAGGAGTATTGCCATACAGGCTGGCACCAGCTCTGTCTCCTCAAAGTAGTGGAGGAAAGGTGTATGGAAAATCACTCCCTGGGAAACTCTCTCTTCTCCTCTTGCAGCCAGATCTTTCATTTATTTGTTCCTTAATCCAAGTCCAGGTCTAACATTTTAGGGAACAACAAATTGTTAGTAGTGTGTCACTTGGTTTGCTAGGACCCGGAGTTAAGGGTGTAGCAGATTACCTGTGTAACACTGGGTGATTACATTAGGATGAAACATGTGGAGATGGAGACTATTTAGTGGGTTATACTCATCACATAATTCCAATATTTGCTTCTGTTAATCAGCAGCACAATAAAAATGTCTTGCCATTCTCTTTTGACTACTAAACTTTAACAGTCTTCATGAAATAGTCTACACTTTGGAAGACTTACTACTGCCATTAAAATAGTGAGTCCAATGCCTACTTATTTATCATTTACCTATGGAATTTTGCTTCTTTCTGCATAGATACTGGAGATGACATTTAAAAAAATAGTATTAGAAACTTATAAGTTATGAGTTATAACTTCACACTGATAACAGCTCCAACACAAACCGTTAGGTCAAAATCAGGTACTTATCTGGGATCCTAATCCACATTTTATCCTTCAGTCCTAATCTACAAAAGAGAAAGAAGTAATTTTGCTCAGATTTGTTCCAATGGACCAAAAGCAACATTTTTGGAGTGTTAGGAGAGATTATTTGGGTTGCTTGGGAGTCTGCTGTATAATACTTAATTCACAGAATGCCATTTCTATAGCAATTCTTACTCTGAATGTGTAGAGTATTAGATATTTAGTCATAGAATTACATATGTTAATTGCAGCCAGGTTGTTACAACGCTCTGACTTTGAACTTGAACATCCACAGGTACCTTGACAGAACATCCTAGCAGCAAAGACAAGGACAGAGAGGCATGATTGCCTTAAAAAGCTGATTAATTATCCTCGAGGTTATATGGGAAAGTCAGAGAGAACTGATTCATATGCCATTAACAACTGAAACCCCAATTTTATTTAAAAAAAAAAGAAGGCTGATCTCTATTGTTGCTCATAAAACAAGCAACAGATTTTGATTAAAATCTGACTGCTGCTGCAAAGGAGATTGATTGGAGAAGCCAAATCCCACCAGTGCACAGTGACATTAAATGTCAGAGTACTGATGGAACTGGGAAAGGGGGGGGAGGGTTTTTTGGCTTTGCTGTGCCACGGAGGGGCAGACTGGTTTAATGCCCTGGGCCATGGAAAGCTGCCTTGCCTTACTGCCACTGAAAGAAGTCACTGCAGTGATTTGCCCTAATATATAAAAAGCAAATTCCCAAGTACAAATGGAAAAAAACCCAGAGTGTACAGTCCTGGAGCTTGAACTCCCCTTTGCATTTGGTGAAATGGAGACCTCTTCTGTTTCCTAAATTCAAGATACTCTACAGAACCTGGGTTCTCACAGGATGGCAACTTGAAGGTTTTAGGTTTATAAGGCAAGGGACATTTGGGAAGGGCTGATGCTGAACTCCGGAGAGCTGATGGAATGCTTGCGTGGACTCCCTGAATTTGAATTCAGCCTGCAAGTGCTGTGAAACGGGAATGGGACTCAGGGATTGGACAGAGGGGGCCTATTTGCATTTGTCTCCGGTTTCAGTGAGAGCATCCCGCATGTTTATCGAGCCGAGGATATCTGCTGTCTGCAAGGCAATGACTCTCAGTTCCTGCTGAGATGCCAGAACTGCAGGAGACAGAACTGGCCGTCTTCCAGAGGAGAGCCAACGTTCCCAGTGATGCAGCAGCCTCCCATCCCGAGGTTGGCAGTCTCCCTCTGACTGATGTGCGTGGCACTAGGAAACCTTCCAAAGAAGAGAATTTTTACAAAAGAAACAACACTTTTTATCAGTAATGAGAACAGATGTTGGCCTCAGATGCCACATCTGCTTCAGGTATCCTGGATACTCTTCAGAGCCATATGCAAAAGCAGTTTAGGTACTTTTACACTAAATGAACCTGGCTCCCCTATATTTCTTTTTTGACCCAAATGAAAGGAAGCCTCTTCTCTTTCCCTGGAGGCCTTCCTCCTATCCCAGACACTGCCTGTGAAAACAGGTAAAGGTTGTGCACACTCCCTCCATTGTTGGTCTGCTTGAAATGATGATGGAAGAACCAGGAATCCCAAGAAGCTTTGCTAGCATTTGTTTGGTAGGTGTCAGCCAACAAATGAATGCACACTGCTAAAATTCATAACTGTGTATGATTAAATATTGTTCTTCACTTGCTTTATCCACTTTTCTACTTTGTTCACGTACAGCATTCATTCAATTGTTTTTACTAAGTGTGGTCTCTGTGCAGTTAACAGTCACAAGAAACAGCAGAGGAGAAAGTTCCTTCCACAGGAAAAACACATTAAAAATAATATCACCCCTGGAGGAGGCAGTAGTTGACATTGGAACTTTTCAACTATCTTCATTTGCTAATGTTGCAAAAGTTGGCAGCTATTTAAATTTGTGACAGCCCTCTAAATACATAATGAGTTTTGATTTGTTTTTTTCTTAAATAAGTAATCCATCAAAATGGCAAAATACCTTTGGAAAGAAGAGCATTGTGATATTAAGTTCATCTAGAAGTTTACAGAGAAAAACACAGCCTGACTGTTAATTGTTTTACTTCAATGCCTTTTGCTGATATTGAGAGCTTAGAAGAGCTCAATAGTGCTTTCAATTACTTGGGTGTAAATCCAGAAAATGACACTGGAGTTGGTCCAGATTTACATAAGGACAAATGAGATTTTAAGAAATGTCTGTCTAGTTTCCTTTCAGGCTTTAGATATAATTATCTTAATTAGCCTCTCAATTCAAGGGTCTAATTTCCACCATGGTTAATGAAGAACACTTATACTTGGTGACTGAATTATCTGACTTGAACTATCATTTTTAGGGAATATTCTAAAGACTCCTAATGAGGAAAAAAAGCCTCAGAGTTCTCCAGCTTTATTTTTCCAAATATGAAGACTAAATATAGCATGTGTTCCCCAGAAAATGTGAGTGACAGGGATTAGTAATTCATGAACAACATGGCCCATTTACAGTCCTACCAGCACAGAATTCACCGTGGCATGGAGAATATCAAACAAAACAACTCTGTTGACTTCCATGCATTTAAAACAATGAGGAAGAAAGGCTTAATTCAGACTAAAATTCCAAAAGCTCCCTGGATTTAGTTAACAGTAATGAAAACATTGATTAATAGCTAAGAAATAAGCTGAAACCCAGATTTTAAAAGGCTGGAAAATAATTAATTAAATCCCAAAAGTATTAAAAGTTGCTGTTGAAAATGAAGCTGTGCTCTGTCACAAGGCTTTGCTCAAACAATACTTTTCAAAAGTCCCACCAAGACCCATGGATTTTATTTAATTGTCAATGTTTTAAATCCCTGCCAGCCCATTCTGACAGGTGGTACGCTGTGACTACGAGCAGCCCATCGAGACTATGGTGTTTCTTAGCAGTTGATAATTTTTGCATGGTTTTCTTTTAAAATAGATCTCAGGACTGGGTTTCAGGGGCCTCAGTTGCTCAGGACTCATTTGGAAAGGGAGCATTTTAGGCTTGATGCCCTGGGCAGGCGTGGAAAGCAGAGCAGAGCAGTGCTCCCTGGCAGGCTGGCTGTGTCCTTGTTATCAGCAGAGCACAGTGCACTTGTACAGCAGCTGCTGCAGGGGCTCCAGGCCACTGGGGTGAGTGATGGCAGTGGCCCTGACCAAAGATGACAGAGCACACTCCAAACCTTTGTGAAAGGACACCAGGCAAATGCCACCATGGCATGTAGCACTCAAGTGCTGCAACTGCCTTCACATCTTGCTGTCTGTATAATACTCCTGCAGTGCCAGCAAAGGAGCAGCCAGCCTCAAGTGTGCATAAATTATTGGGTAAGCTATGGGATGAAATCACCTTTAAATGACTGGCATATCTCCAGGCTTTGAGATTCATACTGCAGGCATGTTTTTGCTGCATTTTCATAAAGTAACATGGTAGCTTGTTAACTTGAGCAGGAATTGTTGTCTTTCTCAACAGAGTAACGAGAATTACCCAACCAAAGTGCTGCTACTCACCATCTTAAAGTATTGCATGTTGTATCCTCAGAACCGGCCCTTTCCCTGATACCACTTTGGTTTGTTCTCCCCAGCTGACTTCTTTGAACTCAACCTGCTATTTATGCCTGCCCAGTCGCGCTTCTGGAAAAGAAGCTGGTCCACCTGTACCTCCTGTGGTTGTGGATAGGAGGAGTTTATGTGTTTGCTGCCTTCTCTTCCCTTACAGAAGCAGCCCAAGTCCTTGCAACTTTGAGTTTCATTTTGTCCCTCTGCTTTGCTTGCGGTAAAAATCACCCACAGCAGGCATTTGCTGCCTGCTGCACTACAAAGCATCAGGCATTATCTGTAAGCACTGCACACAGTTTTGCTGCAGTTCAGTAAACAATATACATGGCTGCTGTGCTCCAAGTGAGTCAGAGACCCAGAAATGAGCTGTTACTGAACAGCAGGGTACAAACCAGGCCCTTCTTTATCCAGTACAAGCATATAAAGCAAGTTATTGCTGTAAATATTTCTCTCTCTGGCCTTTTCTTCCCTGCAAAAAGAGTTACTTTCCTGATGTCTGTTAAAAAGCCAAACCACAAACATATGAAAATATATTTGCTTGTTTATTGTCTCTTAATCTGCCAGCTCCTGTGATGCTAGTAAGAATGAAAAGGGCACCTTTTCCAACATGTGGTTTTGTCCTTGGTGTACCCAGGACAGCGCTTTAACTTTGGAAAGCTAAAACCATGTTTTCACATTTCTTTTTTTAACTTGTTAGGAAAAACTCTTTACAATACTTTCCCTAATCTACTAATTATCCTGTGGCTGTAAATCCAGTGAGTGAAGTGCTGCAGGGTGAAAACCTCACCTGTGCTCAGCTGCCATCAGGGGCTGGGCCTGAAGGAGGAGTTAGGCTGGCAATGTGGCCACCAAGCCCTGCTGGCTCCTGCCAAACACTGACCCTGCTCTCCCCTGTGCTTCACCCTCTGGGCTGCTGAGAAAGCAGCCGGTGTTTGGCTGTTGCTGTGCCACAGCAACCCTTGGCATTAGAAAAGCACAAGGATGGGATTGCTGTGAAAGCTCCAGCCTTTCTTCTAGTAAAGCCATGGATTAAGCAGCAGGAGCCTCCTCACCTATGTGTGAATTATGTAATCAATGGAAAGTGGATTCCAATTTATCTCTGATGGCTGACAACAGATGCCTTGTTGTGCCTCACCTTCCCACCCAATTCTCTGTCTTCGGACTACCCCTGCCCAGCCTACCCCTGTTTTTTCTTAATTTTGGCTTTTTCTCTTCTGGTTTTAATTTAATCCTTTTCTCAACAAATAAACAACAACTTTCCTGTAAAATTTGCTCTCTGTGAATGAATCATTATCATGCTTTTTCTCCCTTGCCTTTAATAAATGTTATAGGATGAACAGTGTTAAATAAATAGAAAATTTATGTTAAATAAATAGAAAATAATTAAGAAAACAAAGTGAAAGAAGTCAATCTCACTAGCCATTTTCTCCTGACTGTAAGACAACAGCAGGAATCATGAGCTATCAGCCACGTGTGTCCTGCAACCAAAAATCTTCCCAAAAAGTGGGAGCAACCTTCTCAAACCTCTCCTGTAGAGAGGCAGCACACTTACCAGATACAAAGACTGCAGACAGTAGCTGCTGGCACCGGTGCTGCCAGGGAATCACACACAGTTGAGTAGTAAGGCAAACTCCAGGAAAGCTCAACCTATAATTAGGTAATTCCTGCCTGAGCAATTGGCATCAAGCTAGTGAGAAACCAGCTGTGAAAGAGAGGAATTGACTGACTTAAAGGAGAGGCAGATTGACTGGCTTAATTCTAAGGGAGGAGTGGGAGGGAATTGGTGGGTGGTCCCAGGAGAGAGCAACTCCTCTACCTCATATGGGGTAAATCCATTCAGTTACAGCTTGCCTGCTGGCACATTTGGGTTGTAACAAACCCGGGGCAACTGTACATTACCCAGACAGTGCTTGCCTCCATTTGCAAAAGGCTGCTGGCCAGAGTACCACAGGCCAGCTGCCCTGTGCTTGGAACAGGCTGCCTGCTCACTGGTGTCTCCTCCTGAGGTGTTTCCACACTTTGCATGGTCCAAGGCAACAGCTTTGGTCTCAAAGGAGAGATGCAGGTGTAGGTGGGTTGGGGGAGGCCACCCAGCTGTACCTCTTGGACCAGGTGTCCACAGGAAGGCTGCTGCAGGTACTGGGAAACCTGATTCAGCTGGGTTTGAGTAAACTTGTCATTTACACTTGGGAAGGATAACTGCAAGGGAGGTCTCTCACAGCAGTCTTTTGGAGCAAATTTTCCTGTTATTTGTGCATGGGTACAGACCTGTCCTACCCTGTACTTGTGTGAGCTTTAACACCTGTTTCCATCTGCACATAATAAAAGCATCTGTTCCCTGAGACAGTTTCTGAAGAACACATGTGAATTCACTGAAATGTGAATTTGTGGGATGGCTTCAATGTACTATGCAGCGTTCCTTTTCCCTGCTAATTCATGCCACAGTGGTGGCACAGGCATTAGTGCTCAGGCAGAAATCGCTGCACAGCTCGTGGGTGCCTGATCCAAAAGAGCTCCTGGTTGGTTCACCTCCCCTAGAACTGACCTGAAGGCTGGAGTGTTTCAGGCAGGCTCCAGGAGACCTCTGCCTGCAAGGCATCCATGCATTGGCTCTGGGGTGTGTGGTCACACAGCTGAACATCCAGCTTGGCCCTTCCCTCTGACTTCCACAAGGCGAAGGAGATTCATCTGAAAGTGCTCAAGGCCAGGCTGGATGGGGTTTTTGAGCAACCTGGCCTAGTGCAAGTTGTTCCTGCTCATAGCAGCAGCATGGCGTTGGATGCTCTTTAAGGTCCCTCCCAGGTGGAACCACGCGATGATTCTGTGAGGGAGCGCTGCTCTTTCTGCTGTGTCACCTCGGCTTTGCTGAAGAGCCGGCTGCCGAGGGAGCGGCGGGCCCGGCGGCGGGGCAGGACACGCCGTGCTCCGGCAGGCAGCCAGCGCCGGCCCTGCCAGCTCGGCCTTACTCATGGCACCACGGTCACTCTGGGACACCTCCGCGGGCCCGAGGGACACCACAGCGGGGGGAGCACTCGTGAGTGCAGTGGGCACTGCTACATTAGCCAGAGAACTCATATGCTTTGGCCGTGGGACACAAAGTGCATGTCACCTGCTGTCCCCAGCGATGCTGCACCCAGACTCAGGTGTTTGCCCAAGGCAATGGAGGGGGACCTTGCGGGGTGCAGTTGTCTCATGGCTTGGTGGTGCAGCTCTCCCTGTTTCTGCACCTCTGGAGCACCATGTTTTACAGGAAAGGCTCGGCACCCATCAGGGTCTGACGGATCCCGTGCAAGCAGCGTGTCTGCACAAACCTCTTGCCTCTGGGTACAAAGTTCTCTGCTCACTCTGGACCTCACACAGGGAGAGTGCATGTGTGCACCTGTGCATATATGTGCCTACATGTACACAGATACAGGTATGTGTATGTACACTTCTGTGTAATAGCAGCTAAACTGGCTGTGCAGTCAGTGCCCTCAGTCTCAGTGAACAGCTCGCCTGCTGCACAGAGTCAGGTGTGGGGAGAAGACTGGGACAGGGTGGACAGAGGAAGGGATACAAAGATGCATGGTCAGCAAGGGCCACACAGGCTTCTGGAGACCTGTGCTAGGCTAGTGACCCATTTTGGACTATAAACAGCAGGAGTGCCATAGTGTCGTGAAGTGCTACACAGCTATTTGAATACTGTTAATCTCTCCCATTGCTGGTCAGTTGGAGACTAGAAACTTGGCAGTGGGAAAGTGATTTGGGAGGTCAGGTCTGCTGTGTGGGAAGTTTTCACTTTGCATCTTCTGTAGGTGAGGATACGCAGGTGACCAAAGGAGGTTTGGCTCACACAGACTCCTTAATTCACTTTCTGCTTAGTTAGTAAGTGGTATCACTGCACCATGGCTGTTGTGAAGCTCCAGCAAAGCCTCAGCATTGCTGACTCCAGCTTGGTAAGCGAGAATTCCTCAGCAGCTTTGACTAGAGAGAGAGCTATCAACCTGGTCCCTGAGAAACTGCCCAAGGGACACAGATGGAATGTCTAAACGGAGGTACTCGGCAGCCCATCCCTTGCTTGGAAAGCTGGTCTAGAAGAATTAACACCTAACACCAAACCTCTGCCTCGGAAGTGTCTGTGCTGGCCTGAGAGCAGTCTCCTCTGAGCAAGGGCTCATGGTCCTTGATGCTGAGATCCTAGGCTGGCTTCAGAGGCAGCATAAACAACAAAACCACAGCTGAGCACAAGCAGCCCATCTGTCCTCAGCCCCAGCTGACTCTTGCTTTGTTTTGATAAAATGCCCTCCCAACGGTGTTTGCCATTGCCAATTTTTCTTTGTTTCTTTCTCTCCCTTATCTCTAAAGAACTACTCTTGTGCTATTAGTGCTGCCCAAATGCTTAAAAATCATCTTGAACACCCTCGTTATTTGCTGGAAAGAAGAGCCAGCAGGACATCAGTTTGCCTTTAGCCCCAGCCATATCAGCCAAAAGCAGCTGCCTAGGCTGTTAGTGTCACACAAGGCCTCCACTATCAAGATGTGTGTGTCCCCCAGAACCTGAAAATGGGAATGTCACACTAGTCCTATTATGCCTTTTGGGCTTTCAGGAGGGATATGGATCTTCTGCTTCAGGTGGTTTATTCTTTGGAATCACAGCATGTGATGTATTTTGATGGTGTTGATGCAGCATCAGACCCTACAGGGGTGTCTGCCCCAGTCTCAGCTCTGCTGCTGCTGCTCCCTGTCTGTGTGCCCTTGGCTGCTCTGAGTCCTCACCATCAGGGAGAGCAATCACCTCCTGCAGCATGCAGCCCTTCACCCAGAGTGGTGGCTCCAGGGGCTTATGGCATTGTGGCTGGCATGGGTCACATCTGCTTGCCCAGGTCCAGGGGGTTTCAGGTCCACCCCAGACACCACGTAGCACCATCCATAGCAAAGGGCGGTGGCCACAGGCATTGTCTGTCACACTCTTGGAGAGGTGAGTCACCCGCAGTGATTCTCATTTTACCCTTCTGAAGCTCAGTAGAGGCTAAAATTAAAGGTACCCCGAGGTCAGGTTCCTTCAGGACATCTCCTGGCTGGGATTGGAGGTTACTGAGGCTGCTGCAGCTCCTGACTGGCTGCCCAAGTGCTGATGGTTTTAATGCTGCTCTCAGGACCTCTGGAGCAGAGTCATCCTGCAGTATGGATTACCTGGCACATGCCAGCCCTGAGGATATGGCCTTCATTATGCAGAGAGGCAATTTGCCCAAGGAGAGGAAAGCTGGCTAAGCCATGTCTACCAGCACATTCCCTGCCAGACTCTCGGCCTGGGAAGATGAGCCGCTGGTATCTGATCCAGTGTGAGACAAGCAAAAGCCAACCAAACAAGTCCACCTAATCCACCTCCAAAAATATCCCCTGGCTGTAAGAGGAAAGGCCCTGGGAGTTGCTGGCTGCCTGTTTTGCTTTAGCATATGGAAAGAAAAAAACCACAGGCCACGAGGAGAGGAGTAGGGGGGCATGTGGGGTGTTTCTGGGCTCCTCCTTCAGGCAAGGTTGAAGGGTGAGCAGTCTGAGGTGAAAGCAGAGCTGTGGTTTCACTTGAGTTTCACTGCAGGGTGGTTTGCCAAGGCCACCCACTGTCCCTGCAAGCTCTTGTCCTTGTCCTTGGAGCATATTTCCTCTAAGATTGCTTATACTGGCCTTTCCCTGTCAGGTTGGAAAAACGATAAATTCAACTCTTTCTGCCTAGCAGAGTTCTGCAGTTTCCTCATCTTTATTGGGATTCAGAACTGAAGCAGACATCATGCATTAAAAGAAGTAACCAAATGAGTTTCCAGAGTTCAGACTACTTGGGGGAGGAGGGGCATCAATTTGGATAATTTTGATAAAATACTGGGTCAATCCTAAGACTGAATGATGCTACACTTGACCACAGGCTAAAGGAAACTGCTTATGTGGGGTGTGAAAATTGAACCCACGGAAGGAGCTGCCTTGCTGCCCATATTCAGCCAGGACACAGAGAGAGGGAAGGGAGCTCAGGGATGAGCCACCTGCATCCCAGGGGCCACAGGGTGAGGAGAACCTGCCCATGGAAACCCCAGCCTGTGTTCTCCAGGGTCCAGTTTGACCTGCACAGCCCAAGTCAGGACAGCCCTGGGATGGAAAAAACACAGCTCTCTGCAGACCTTGTCCTCTGCACTTAAACCAGCCTGGGTAGTGAGAGCTCTTCCAGCCCAACAGTGCAATTCTCATGCCTGGGACTTGACTGTTGTGGTTTGACGCTGGCCAGATGCCAGACACACGTGAAAGCTTCTTGCTCACTCCCTCTGCAGCTGGACAGGGGAGAGAAAGTTTAATGAAGGGTTCATGAGTTGAGATAAGGACAGGGAGAGAGATCACTCATTAAATACCACCAAGGGCGAAACAGGCTCAACTTAGAGATATTAGCTGGCGTGGCTGGCTGGTTGTGTGTTTCTCACATCACATGACTAAATACATACAGTGCTTCCTTGCTCTGGAGTTTGGCTATATGTGCTGGAAGGCATTTGGAGACAATTAGCTGACCAGGTGGCTCAGTGCCCTCAGTGTGTCTGACTATGCAAAGGACTGCTTTGCACAACAGGGAGGTCTCTCCTGCTTGGGAGCGCTCAGTCTGCACCCACCAAAGTGGGAAGGGTATCTCTATGCTCACCAGAAGTGTTAAAGCAAAGTGAACATCCCTTGGCATCAGGAGACAGGTCTGTCAGGAGAGCTCATAGCTTTTATTAGACCATCAGACACAGGCAGGAGAAAAGAGTGGGCAAGTTTTGGGGCATTCAGGTGTCTCTAATTTTTCTGAGTGTATTGTTTGGTCTAAAAGACATGACTCCTCCTTGCAAATCTTGCTTCTCCTCTGACCTTAGACCATGGCAGTGGCAACAGCCTTCTTGGCATTGTGTCCTTCTTCACAGAAATATAGTAGTGAACAAAAAATAGTGGCCACCAACAAGTGCTCTGGAGAGCACAAGTGAGATGGAGAAGAAGCACCATTGAGACTAATTAAAAAAATAAAATCCCACTTTTTTGTGCCTTTCCAACTGTATCCTGGGGGAAAGACAGCCAAGGAGAAGGGTACTGGCTGTGCTCCGATCCTGCTTTTGTTCTGAAAGCTTCCAACAACAACTGCAGTTTATTTTTGTCCATAATGATGATTCCAGTCCTGCCCTGAACTAAGCAGTGTTAAGCCTGAACAACTGGGATGTCCTCGCTCAAGACTATGGCATTTGTTCTCCTTGACTTCTATCACTGACAAGCAGATATTTACAGAATCACAGAATATGCTGAATGGGAAGGGACCCACAAGGATCATCGAGTCCAACTCCTGGCCCTGGACAGGACCATCATCAAGAGTCACACCATGTGCCCAAGAGCATTGTGCAAACACTTATTGAACTCTGTCAGGCTTGCTGCTGTGACCACTTCCCTGGGGAGCCTGTTCTGGTGCCCAGCCACACTCTGGGTGAAGAATCTTTCCCTAATACCTAACCTAAACCTCCCCTGACACAACTTCAGGCCATTTCCTTGTTCAGCCACTCCTCACACAGCTTCACATCAAAGCCCTTCACCATCCTTGTTGTCATGCTTTGGGCACTCTCTAAAAATTTAACATCAGTCTTATATTGTGGTGACCAAAATACGCACAATATTCACACAATACTCGAGGTGAGGCTGCCCCGGCTCAGAGCAGAGCAGGACAATTCCCTCCCTTGCCTGGCTGGTGATGCTGTGCCTGATGCACCCCAGGACAGGGCTGTCCCTCCTGGCTGCCAGGGCACTGCTGACTCTTGTTCAACTTGCCATAGATCAGGTCCTTTTCCATGGTACTGCTCTCCAGCATCTCATGCCCCAGTCAGTCCTTACATCCAGGACTGTCCTGTCCCAGGTGCAGAATCCAGAACTTTCCCATGTAGAACTTCATGTGGTTGGTGATTGCCCAGCCCTCTGATTTGTGAAGGTCTCTCTGCAGGGCCTCTCTGCTTTCAAGGGACACAGAGCTCCTTCTATCATGTACAAATTGTTGTTTGAAGCCACTCTGCAGTCTGCTGCTATCCCATCCCACTCAACCTCCCCAGCTAATTGTTCACACAGGGAACCCAACTCCTCCACAGGTTATATATATGAGAGCACACATTAACATATGCACATTGCTGTGCACGCCACCTGAGTACGTGCTTTGATCTACAGCAAACAAAACCCATGCAAATAGCTGATCAAAATCATCAACCTCTGCTTTTTGACCCTTTGCTCCCCTCTACTATAAGCAGTACTCTCAGAAATTTCTCTACATTTTTTCTGATCACTGCCACAGAAAATAGGATAAAAATGCCCACATTTTAGCTTATGCAGAGCCAGTGTGTGGTGGCTTGGCTTCAGAGACATCTAGTATGGAAACTAGATGGGACATGTAGTCCCTTGGTCTGGACACATCGTACCTTTGTCACCCTAACTTTGCTGTAGGAATCGGTTCAGATGACTGAGATTTCAGGTTAGCTTAGCATTTGTCAGGGCAATCAGTACTTCACTTGGATGAACAGACAGTTGCCCCCTTCAGCAAGATAGCTTTGGATCAGGACCATATTTCCTAGAGACTAGTCTCCCAGTACCCACTGAAATTGAAGTGATTCAAATGTTGTATTGTAAAAGAAACATATTTGTCACTTGAATGTATTTTCAATGTGTAATGTTAATCTTTATCATTGTTCACATGAGAACTCTTTAGTAAATTACACCTAATTAAAATAATTTTCTAGACAAAGAAGATTTTTACACTGCTCTTGCTCAGGTGAGGCTCAGAAATGACACAAAATGAAACGTGAATCACAGAAGGAGGGAAAACAGCCTGTTGGAAGAAGCAGCCCTGAAAAAGCTCATGATGAGCAGAGGCTGAAGCAACCAAACCCTCAAACTGACATTCACAGAGGAGCTTTGCAGTGTCCCCACAGAGCTACAGAGGAAGATCCCACTCATCTTTGGATGGGAATTTTCCCCATGTGACTACAAACTTACAGGCCATGGAGATGTTGCACATGATGCCCCAGCCCTTGATTCATGGATTTCCCAGGAGAAAGACTGGGGAAAGCATCCAGCCCTTTTTCTGGCTTTTTGACCAGCTAAAAGGGGCTACTGTGTTTTTTGCAAGATTGAAAACTGTATTTAGTTTTTTGCATGAGGGAATGTTCTCCCCTTTGCTAGCTGGTCACAGCCATTCTGGAGCTTGCTAGTTCCAGTACAGCCTTGTCTTGGTTTGAAAAGACAGGTGTCTGCTAAGGAAGGCAGGAGCCTCCCTTGAAATAGAAAATGTAAACCCCCTCCCTCCAAATTATTATAATTTTGAAATTAAGAGGCTCTCAGGCAAAGATATGGGACTAGGAATAACAGTTCTTTTGCTGGGAAAATAAAAAAATACAAATGCAATACTACAAACAGAAAAAAACCCCAACCCACTGACAGAGTCAGAATACAGGCTGACAGCCTGTTGGTCAGGGTGTTGGTAGCAGTCTGATTAAATGGTGGTTGCAGTCCTCCTGGAGTAGCAGATGTGGTTCTGCTGAAGCAGTGATCCTGTAGAAGGGTGTAGTTTTCCTCTGAAGGTCCAGAGTGGTGTAGATGGGCTTGGTCATCTTCTGGGAATCCAGTGGGAAAAGACTGCTCTGGTGTCCCAAAATCTCAGATTATATCCAGGGGTAGGAATGCTTGGTTCCTCCCCCTGGGCAGAACATCTCCCAGTGGGATGATGTAATTTTATCAGTCATGCAGTGAGGCTCAATGGCCCATGAACAGAAGTTAATTAATAATTAACGGAAGATATCTCCCTGGAGGGAGGATGGGTCATGGAAGAGAAAAAGAAAACTGTCCAATTAACAGAAGATAACTGCCCCATCTCTAACAGATGGGAATAGAATACCCCCACCCACATCTTGCAACCCAGGACAACCCTGATTTCTGATGAGGAGTTGTATGCAAACATTAAAATAAAAATAGAGGCTATTGTTGCACTCCTGTATGTTTGCTGGAAAGCTCTCAGAAAGTGCACTGAATACTGGATTTTTTCCATCAGTGCTTGCAGCACTTTCTTGACATGAAAGTGATATGATAAGAAGTGTTTTCAAGGACACTTGAGTGAAGTGCATCACTCTGTGTCATCTTTCCAGTAGAAATTCCCCAAACAGAATAATTTAAGATTTTTTTGCATAGCTTGATGACTGTCAGAAGTCTCTCCACATCATCTTTGCAGGAAGTTATGGATATTTTCAAAAAAAATATATATAATAGGCCAGATGATATTCAGATCACACTAACCTCTAGAAGAATAAATGCTTGTTTTGCGGGGTGTTTTGCCACTAAATAACAAAGAAGCACTAAAAAGAAATGTAATGCAGAGGATCACCAACCTGACAAAAAAAAAAAAGAAAAAAAAAGGAAAGATCATTGAAGTGACATTCAGAAAACATATTCTGACTAAAGACTACAGAACATCTGCTGCAGCATCTGAATTTGCATACCAAAAATTAAAACAAATAAAATATCCTGGGCTGTCATCTGCTCTCTGTTATGAGAGAACTGCCTTGCCACTTCCTCTGTTCTCGGGGTAGGGTGTCCTGGCTGCCTGACATGGCTTTTGCCAGGATGACAAAGTTTTAGCTGGCACAAGCTATCCCAACATCCTCAGCACAGGCACTGCTGATGATTTGCTGACAGTTGATGGGCACAAGCTGCGGATCCCCCCAGCAATGTTTTTGAACAGCATTGGGGATGTATGAGGGCCTGAATTTAAGGAATGGCAAATTCCCAACAGGATCTTCTTGTCACCTCACAGCAGTCTAGGCCCGGCATCAATCCATTTTCTCTCCAGCTACACCAAAGCATGGTTTTATTGGTGATGCACTCATTGGCTTGTCTGTTGTACTGAGTTGTTGCCTGTGGTGCCTGGCTGCTGTATCCTGTTTGGCAGAGGGGCTGTTGCATCCCAAGCCCTGCAGAGGCTTTTTGTGGAGCCTCTCACCTTACTGAAGGCCAGAAGGAGCAAACGCTATTCATTGATTTGTCACATGTGGAGAGCAAGTTTTCAGCCAAATTCAGGGCCAGATGTGCAAACACCTCTGCAGAAGCAGCTAACAGCCCAAAGGGACTAGTCTAAGCAAATAATCCAGGCAATGCATTAGGGGCAGCAAAGTTTTAGGAGGGTTTGTCTCCATTCTGTAGCTTAGGAGTTTATGTAACTTCCTGCAGAGAGCACATGAAACATTAGGCATGGTCTGGATTTGACTTTATGTTCCTTGAACCCAGCTCTGACTTCAGCACATGAAGGCCACCTATGAATCTGAAATGATAATGAGCACAGAAATAAAACCAGCCCAACCTGTTTTTGCCCAGTGCTGTTGCACGCCTCAGCACACCTCTGAGTGCCAGCATTGGGTCCTGGGTGGCACTGTGACAGGAGAGTGACAGCAAGGCAATAAATCTCTTCAGATATAAGTTACCATTCATGGTCGTAAAATCAGAAGAGTAGAGCATAAACTAAAGAGCTCTAGTTTATTATGGATGTGTCTCAAGCAGCGCTTTCTGCTGCCTGCAAATCAAAGCATATGGATACTTTAAACAAAAAGCCCCAGCTGGGTGTGGGAAGATTCCATTTAGCCTAACCATGGGACTCTATTTCTGGAGAATTTGCCTAGTGTGTGATTTGGTCCCTGCTGCTCACCAGGCATGGGGCAACACCTACCTGGTCAGTGATCTTGGTGGCATAAACCTCTGCCTTGTCAAAGTTGCCTCTGCTGTGGAAGATCCTTATCGCTGGCACAGGACAGCCTGCAAAGGCTGGACCCAGCCTGGCTTTGACAAGTGTGCTGAATTACCCCCATCATCCAAGGAGCATTCAGATTAGGGGTTTGAGGACCTCATGTCTCTGAGCTGCGCAGCCACTGAGGCACCAGCCTGACAGGGACATTTGCTCTGAGCCATCCCTGTGGTGTTGAGATGCTCAGCTGCTGTAGCAGCCACAGCCAGCAAGAGTGGCCAGTTTGGCTTTACCTGTGTTGCTCCTGCATGCAGAAGGCCCAGAGGCCCAGAGCCTCCATACATCAAAGTTTTGTTGCTGTTTCTTCTCCAATACGTCCAGGGTTGGCAGTGCAGAGCCATTTACACCAGGCTTCTGTTGATCCTGCAGGATGAAGGCTCTCCCAGGGACATGTGCAGTCACCAGGTGACTTTGCTGGGTTTGTGAGCTACAGCCTTGCCAATGGCCTTTCCTGCATGCCAGGCTGTAAACAGGATCTTTGGAGTAAGGTGGGGTTTTACTTCAGGCTGTTCCTAACTGATGCAATAAGCAATATTACTGAAACACCTTCATTGGGTGATTTTTATGTCCAGAATTAATAAGACATTACAGTTATATGGCTTGAACAACATCTTTCAATATGTGTCTTGAACAGAAGTCACTAACACAGTTTACACAGCAGCTGGTACTGAATGTGTTGCTAGCCCAACCTCCAGCCAAGCAAAGTCTCTCTCTCACCACAGTTTAGGTTTGACATCTGAGTAGGAATGATTTTGTGCTATAGTTTTAGATGGATAGATTGAATGTGTTGGGTTTTCCTCTCTCTGTCTTATTCTGAAATCCATGAAGGACTCCTGACTGGCTTTTGGCGGAGTGCTAATTTCACCCTTGCGATTCCACCCTCATCTTTTTTCCTTCCTCTCACTGATAGAGGAGAGAAAGATTTTTTTTTTTTTTGTCCTTCCCCACTCCCACTGCACTTGCTCAACCAGGGAAGTTCAGGAATGATTTCAAGGAAAATTGGAAAGGCCTTGGGTGGCTTTTTCTTCATTAGTTCTGGCTCCAGCTGTGGCAAACCGAGCTGCCATCTGGAGCTCCTGCTGCCCAGCCAGGAGCTGCCTCTCCCAGGCTCTGTCTGCAGGGCCCATGGCACTGATGCAGCAGTGAGGTTGAGACAGAGCTGAACTAATTTTGCCTCTTTATTCATGCTCCATGCTAAACAATGACATGTTTAGCCAGAATGAGGACCCACTGCTCAGCTGTGGGGAAGCCCACCCCTCATTTATTCTTCCTTGCAACGAGGATGAGGTATGCCAATGCCAGGACCGAGGCTTGGGCTGAGCACAGTGCTGTTCTGCACAAGTTAAGGGCACTGAGGTAGGTCACAAGTTGTGTCTCTGTGGGGCACCAGGGTTTTAAAGATTCATTGTTTTTCTCTTGTAGCATATTTGGTACCTCTATATCTGATAGCTGTATTCAGTTAAACCTAAAATGTCTCTTGAACAGGGGTAGGATCTGTCAGTTTAATCAATAAAAGGACTAAAAATGGAATTTTTGAAGGAGCTACAGGAGATTGTACAGTACACCATCAGCTTTGCTCCAACACTGTCTTTGTTAATGCTGTTCTTTCCTCAGTAGTGACAGTGAGCCCATGTTGGCTGGTAGCTGGCTCTCCAGTTCTCAGAGGCCATGGATCATCAATGACATCAATGAGACTTTTCTAAAATTGGTTCAGACTATTAAAGGAAGGGCTGTGGCAGAAAGAGGAATGAAAGAGTGACAAACTGGTGACATGTTCATTCAGTTCCTCTTTCTCTACAAATGAAGAAGCATGTAACTGAACTTAAAAGAGACTGCTGAAAAAAGTCATGTGGAGACCATCAATAATGAATCATCCAAGGAGATGAGCATCCAGCAACAAACTTTCTGAAGAACTAATATCTCCTGTTATTACTGGATTATCTCCCATCTCAAACGTTTCTGGGTTGTGTTCCAGTGATGACCCCTACCCAAAGAGTTTGCAATCCAAGTGGGAAAATCAGATGGGGAGTTAGTAGATGCCCAAATCTCCTTTTACTTACTCTGCCTGTGCCCTGTCTCTGATGTTGTCAGAGTGAGCAGAGCCCCTGGAACCTGGCTCTGGGTGGGGCCAACAAGCTGGGAGTCCTGGCACTGCCCTGTGCTACCACACTGCTCTGGGTGCCATGCTAGGAATGGAGCACCCTGCCTGAAAAATGGGTGCTGGTATCCCTGGGGAAGCAGATCCACGGTGTCAAATTCCCACTGTCTTTGGCTCAATGAGTCCAGTGGCTCCTCCCCAGGCAGTCAGGCACTTGGAGAAACAGGAGAGATATTTTATTCCTGCTCAATGACTTGCGAATACTTGAGCTCTCCCACAAATACTTGTGCTGCAGAGAGGCAAAATATGGCAGGCAGCATTTTGCAGAAATTTTGTTTCCCTATTAAATGAAAACCACTGGTGTCTCCTCACCTGTTACTTGCCTCTGACATGCAGCACATATTGCTTGGGCTGCTCAGGGTTTAGAATTAGGAACGCCTGCTGTGAGCCCCATCCGTCCCCTCCTTCCCACTGCTAGCCTCTCACTCTCTCTTCTCAAGCACTCCTGCCTGCTGCCTCCTTCTCAGCTGTTAATTAACAACCTGCCAGCTGAGTTGCCCAAGGAGCCTGAATAAATGTTAACACTACAATATTTTCTAGCCCTTAGGGCGCTGATCCTGCAGTTTCCATTTGCACAGTGGCAGCAGAAGTAGGAATGAATTTGGGGGCTGTGGAAAGGAGCCCACCCGTGGGAGGGAGCCCACTGGGTGCCATGCCCTGCTTTCATTGCAGTGCAGAGGGACAGAAAGGCATGGAGCAGCTGTGGGGTGCTGTGAGTCAGCCCCTCAAAGAGAGAGCTCAAATGAGTTATTTCAAAGGTGGGTCAGGCTGTGCAGTGTGCTGTGGTCAAGTGCTGGAAGATGAAGTGATAATAGAGGATTATAAAGCAAGGCTATAGGGTATGTTAGAGTACAGGGTGCATGTTTGTACGAGTACGAAATAGAAAGGGTAAAGAGGTTGTGAGGAAGCAGCAGGGAAGAGCTCAGCCCATGCATGTGAGGGGGGGAAGCACTTGCATACTCACTCTTGCTCCTTTTTGTCACATCATTTATTCGTCACAAAGTGCTCTTTAACATCTGTCTTTTTGGGTTGGGGGAATTATGACACAGCATCTGCAAAGTATTTCAGTAATGCTCATTTCCATCTGAATGGCAACAAGGAATTTTAGGTGGGTGCAATACCACACCAAGGGCAGTTCTCCACTTGGGTGGGGAAAGGCTCTTCTTTGTGCTTTGCGCTTCTGTTTCCCTGCAGGGATCCCTCAGAGCATCATTTCACCCATGTCCCAGAGGTGCATCCCCCTGCCTGCACCATGTGCCTGCAGAGCAGCCTGCTGCCCTCATGGCCAGGACAACATGTCAGCTTGGACAGCCAGGCTTGGCTCCAGCATTGACACATGGATTTGCAGCCCATGTCTGTGCCCCGAGGTGCTGACCCTATGCAAAGGACATCCAGCACGACTGGCAGAGCCTCTGTTGCACCTTCATCACAGTTGTCATTCCTTCCTTTGCACAAACTCACACACAGGGGCCTGCAAGCAATTGCAGGCAATGCCTCTCCCTGCCTGACATCTGATTTATTGGCTCGTAACTCCAACAAGGTGGTCCTTTTCCAGTCCCCATCTCAGTCCCATCTGACACAGCATGCTGGTCTCTGTAGCACTGTGTGCCCTCTCCTTCTCCCTGTCTTCTCATGGCTTCAAGGAGATAAACACCTTCTTGCTCCTCTTCAGGAAAGCTGTGGCCTGACAGATGGGCCAACACCTCATGTGTAAACCTCTTCCTCCAATTTCCCTGTTTCTGAGATGGCATCATACTTCATCACCAGCAGTCAAATCCTGCACCAGCATGGGCTTTCTTTTTGACTCTGAGAAGCAACTTCATGGCACAAATGAAGTTTTACATACCCCTGCAAAAACTTCCAGCATGTTATCCTAATCCTCAGCAAAATAGACCAGATTTGGGAATAAAGACCAAGATGTCACTGACCCAGAGGCCAGAATAGAATCATAGAAGAGTTTGAGTTGGAAGGGACCTCTAAAGGAAAGCTAGTCTAACCCCCTGCAATGGGAATGGCCCCACATCTCCCCATTGCACAGGAGTACATAAACTGTGACACCAGGATTTGCCAATGGTCTCGTTTCTTGTTTCTTCAGCAGAGACCTATTTATGAAGCCACAGAACACACAAAAAAACGCCTACAAAACAACAAATCCACACTGGAATGCACTGGGGAAAGTAGAATATATCTGTATGACATACAGATACATTTCTTCCTGATCCCAGCTGCCAATTACATTATAGACATAAAAACACATCAAGCTTTGATAATTATAAGACTATGCAGGAACTTGGGAAAATAACTCTATAAAATACTTTATAGACTTAGAAAATGTATTTCTTTACTGAAATGTTAATCAGTGAAACTTATAGATTGGTATTAATTACAAGAAATTGCCTAATCTTTGTGCAAGTTTTTATCTAAGCTTTATGTTTCACCATCTAAGTACTTGTGTGGCTTTTCTGCCCTCAGTGGATCTGAAGCATTGTCAACAGCAGGGAAGGAAAGCAAGAAGATGAAAGAAGATCTGGTGTGTTATTAAGCTTCCAGCTTAATAAGGTTCCACAAACTGGTGGCATGGTATGGACCCAATATGGGGTCAAAAGCCATCCAATTCAGTGAGATATTTTCTCCCTGGAGTGAAAAAAGCTTTACATTCAATTTCAAGTCCCATCATGAACTTGCATACACGTCCTCCTAGCATGTGTGCTGAGCTGTAATGTGAAATGGGGTGGAGCTGACAGGAGTGGATGAATCCCTGTCCTTCTCCTGCCCAGTTCATGTGCTTTCCCCAGAGAGGCTGGCTGTGGCACAGGGGCTCCTGACACCTTCTGCAAGCACACCTCATCACCTTGTCATCCTGCAGGCCAGCCACCAGCCCTCAGCTAACCACAGAGACCCCCCTCTCTGAGATCACACCTGCCAACTCTGCTCCCAGAGTCAGGAGACAAATAAAACATGCAGCAACAGCAAATAACTTCTACAATCTACAGAGGTGACAAATATGTCAAAAGCATTTAGATATTGAACTCTCACTTAAAATCAATGATCCAAATGGGATTCAACCTGTTCTTTATTAAGGGCTAAGGGCAAACTTAATATTTTGGAATTCATTCACACATGAATTTGATGGACTTTATGGGTAATTGCTTTATGCAGCATTTTCCTGCATCGTGCATTATTGAAATCCTGCAACTGAAGGAACAAAGATGAATGGGGCTTGCTCACCCATCCTTGCCCAGCACCACACCAGTATGGGTGACCTCCTGACCTCCACACTTTTATCCACACTAAGTTCCCAGTCCCCTGTCCTGGCCTCTCTTGGATGAAATCCCAGAGTTTTTCTCCTTATCCTTTTGCACTTAATTACTGATATGAAAAGAGTGAGATAATCCTCCCCTTTACCCAGATTTCACTCCCAGAGGGGGGCTGAGGAAAGGTCAGAAGGAGGCCAGGAGCATTCAAAGTACAGGTGGTGTTTTTCCCTGGCGCCTGCTTTGAAGAAAGCAGCCCCAGAGATAAGCATGCAGAGCTGCCTGTCGAAAAGAGGAACTCGTCAGAAGGCATTTCTCCTTGCAAACATGGCCCAGTCCTGGGGTGACCTGCCCTGGCTCCTGCTTTTCCTGTGATTGCACAGGACACTGCTGTGTCAGCATCCTGCTAAGAGGTCATGTGACACAGTCTTCATCCAGAGGTTTTAGTTTGTGCAGCCAGCAAGGTGCTGGGAAATCAGTCATGGGAGCTGTGTATTCCGTGGGATTGGGCTGCTGTACTACAGCCCAGCAAAGCCACAGTGCTGCTCTCAGCTGCTGAGTAAGTCATTGGCAGGGGACCACATGTGGGGAGTGAAATGTTTTGGAAGTCCTTTAGGGAACACTGTGGTGGTGTCACTTCTGCATTGCAGGTCCCAGGTGTCACTATGAAAAAACTAGTCTAGGAAATAGTCAGGAAAAGCCTTGAGCTTTAAAAGCACCACACACACCATGCAGAATATAAAATAAGTGCCAGCCCAAGAAGTGTTCCACTGGTGAAAAGTCATGCCCAACATTGAACAGATCAACCAAAACATTGCAGGAATAAGCCCTGTTCCAGTTAATTAAGCCACACAGGTCCTTCATTTTTCTGGTGTGAGTGGGTACAACTCTTTGGAAAACGTGACATCACACCATTATGCTCCAGGATTACATGCTTCTTCCAAGATGGGATATTCGAGCACGGACCATGGCAGACATGGCCACTAAAAGATGCCACAGCACCGGTCAAAAAATCCTGTGTTAAACAGCTGTAAGGGAAACTGTGCAGCTGGTGAGCCCTCCCCACACACGTGTTTTCAAGGAGATAAAACTAGTGTTGATATATATAGACTTTATGGAGCTTTTTGAGTTCCTGGTGGACAAGCAATCTCCTAAGGCCATTGCACAGCCCCTCACAAGGCTGTGGATGTTTAGCAATGCAGCAGTGGTGGAGCAGTGAGGGTGGATGGGGGAACAAGGAGCTCTGTTCCCTTTGCAACACCAGGGAAAGGTGCAGTGATGAAGGTGCCTCTCCCTCTTTGGTGCCTCTGCTGCTACTGCCAGTCAGATCTGCCACTCCAGGTACCCTGTATGTGCTCACCTCTTCTCAAATGACTCTCAAAAAGAATCTGTGCTTGCCTCTTCTCAAATGGCCCTCAAAAAGAATCAAAATGCGTTAAAGATCCCAAGGCCAAACAGCAGCCTGTGAGCAGCACTTGCTCAGAGGAGAGGTAAAAGCTCCTGCAGTTGGACCCCGTATCCTTTTGCCAGAACATATGTGTGGTTTGTCCAGATGCTGCCCAGAAAGGCCTGTTCTACCTCCTGGGCTCTTGTGCACACACAGTAAGTCTTAGAAATGTGTCAGTAATTTTGTTCTGCTAAGACCCCTATAAAATGTATCTGGTTCTTTCCTTAGACTTTTCAATTTCTTAAGGAAACTAAAGGAATTAAATTAAACAAAATCAAAACGTTCAGATTTGGCCTTTAAAGAGCTTTTCCTGTAGCTCCTTTGAATGAATGTTGATGTCTTTAAAAAAATTCCTATATAGTAAAGAGAGTTTTCCCATATAGCCATAACTGGGTCTGGGAAGGATCCTCCTTGGCCTTACAGTGCTAAGCATTGTGACAATTATTTTGCAAGGTTGCGTCCCATCATACAGAATCATATTTCTGGTATTGTAGCCCAACAGATCTGTCTCTATCCATGGGCAGTGGTTAATGACATAGTTGTTTGGTTTTTTGGGGTTTTTTTCCCCCAGATATCACTGGTGACTGAACCATTCTGGTAGTGTTCCCTTAAGATGACAAAGGGAAGCACCTTTGCAGTCTTGTGATGGAGAAATGGTACAGTTCCCCTGACTGAATGCTGACATCTCCTTTGGGGTGAGATTAATCATGCCCAAGAAACATCTGCAGTCCCTTTGATGACTTACACCCTGACATTCTATACCCTCCTGTGTGGTCACTTCAACACAAGGTGAGTTTTATCCACTTCCACTGCTCATGGATTTTCTTTCTGCCCCAATGATGATAATTCTGGTACTCGGCCCCCCTCTGTGGTACCTGAAGATATTGAATTTTGATTTCAAGTTGGACCCCACTGTTTTGGGGATTCTCATGGCTTGGAGAGTGTGTGTGCATATCATTTAGGGCTGTCATCTTTGAGCTCTGTTTCTAGGTCTTTCCATAGTGCTGAGGGCTCTGCACCACCTGCAGTGCTGGCACACAACTGCTTCAGACATAACAAGCCTGAGCCAGGAACTTGTTTGGCCAATTCTACTCAGAAGCCCAGGGGCTTATTCTGGGCTGTCCCTGTGCCTGTGTGAGCATTTTGTCCCCACTCTCCTCAACACCAGTTAGACCTTCAATACAGTTTCATGTTTTCTGGGGTGCTTCAGCACTGACATGCTTTTTATGAAGATCTTCCAGCTGGGGTGAAAGGTGTAGTCTGCAATTTGTACTGGGCAATAATGTCCTTTTGTAGTGTTCTTCCATTCTCTGCTGTTTCTGTGCACTTGCAGAGGGGTGAAGCTGGTGTCCCACAATTTGCTGGAAGCATTTCTGCCCTTCCAGTAGTTTCTGCCTGCAGGTGCCTGTCATAGGTGCACATGTTGCATCTTGTTCAGCAGGTCACCATGTATTTACTGTCACTTCATTGAAAAAAATGACAAAATAGTATCTGGAACGGCAATTCTGCCTGCAAAACTGCAGGCAGAATTTGTTCGTGATGGCTAGAGGTACTTATTTTGCCATCCACCAGGTTCTCCTACACTAAAGAGATGCAGAGCTAAAAATAAACACGTGGCCCATTAATGCTGAAGTACCTTGAAGCAATTGCCTGGGGAAAAAAGACAGGAGAAATTGGTAGAGTCTGAAAAAATAATTAACAGTGAACAGAGGCTGAAAGAAAAACACAGATGAGGTGGGAATTACAGTAAAAGTCTTTTCCCAGGGGAACTGCTCTTTGCATGCAGAAACTCACTTGCGCCTCCCATGCAGGGGCTTGCAGCAAGACTGTTTTCCTTTGCAGCCAAAGGTTTCCTGGAGAAGAAAATTCTTCTTTGCCTTTTGGATTTGAGAGTGAACACATGCCTGCATTTTCACTGCCAGACTGGCTTTCTGTGCCCTAAGCCTGACCACACACCTGTGACATAAAGAAAATGGTGACGTTCACTGCGTGGAGAGGGAGCAGCAGGAGGGAGAGCCCTGACTCCTCCTCAAGGGCACAGAGGAAACCTGTGGGTGTCTGGGAACCTAAAGCATGAGTCTGTGTTGGGCTTATTGACAAAACCTGCAGAAACCAAACATATTCTGAAAAACAGGCCTTTTTTCTTTTCTATATAAAATGTGGATAGATTTTTTTTTGGATCAGCTGTGTTTCTTATAGAGTCAAGCAGGGCAGTGGATCACACAGCTGCAGTGGTTCTTTGCATCTGAACTTGGACTCAGCTGCTGGACAATTCCTCTCATGCCAGCTTTCCCCCTGCCCTGCCCTCATCCCAGTAAGGTGCTGGCGGTGCCTCCACCTTCCCCCCCCACCCCCATGGAGCTATTCTCAGCTCCCACTGCTCAGACATTTGGCTTTGCCCACTGTCCCTTTGGAAGGAGCGTGGCCCAGGCTGGAGAAGAAGCTGGGGACAACAGATTGGTAGCTGTGCAAACACACAGAGATACATTGCTTGGGGACTGCATCCCTCCAGTGCACAAGGAGGAGGCATGAGATGCAATCCTTAATCCTTCAGGCTCTCAGTGCCATCTACAAACCAACACAGCTATTAATAGCTAATGATCTCACCTCCAGATAGTGAGTGGTGTTTGCAAAGGGCTCCCAAGTGCCTGCCTGGACCTGGAAGACCCTGCAGAAGTGTTTTGCTGGGCCCACACAGCCCTGAAAGAGGGAGGGGAGCGATGCTGTTCTTGGGTCCGTAACATTTCATTCCACACAGATAAAAAATGCTAAGGAGAAACAGGCTGTTCAAATTTTAAAAGTGGCTTTTTGTAAAAGTGTAACAATTTCCTTTTTTTTTCTTTTTAATTAAAATGAAAGTTTAATTACATCTGAGTAACTCAAGGCAATTTTCAAGAAGCTGGAGAGTTTTTGTTCACTGTTTTTGGAGTGTTCAAGGTTCAGCATCTCACTCTTTTAAATTTATCTGGTACCCGGCGAAAAAATAATTTATGGCTACAATTATTTGATTAAATGGTGCTCTGGAGACCTTACCTGCAACCAGTCCTGAAAGAGGTGTCTTGTAAGGTTAAATTCTCCACAAATCCCACAGTGATTACCATTCATCCAACAACTCAAGTGCCTGCAACAGAATACAGCAAACAGAAAACCCTACACTTCATGCAGTTAGAAGAATTTAAAAAGTGTAGCTAATTTTTCTAAGTGGCTTCTCTCTCCAGAGAACAGGGAAGGAAACACCACTAGGAGCACTGCTGCTCCCCCAGAATTGCACAGTCTTTGCTTTTGTACCAGCCATAGCATCTGGGGAATGTTTTTAAACCCTGTAAAATAGATAGTGACCTTTTCTTTCTTACAGCTTGATGGGTATTCCCCAGAAAATAAACTCAGTTTGATTTCTTGACATTTCTTCTGCTGTATGCCCAGGTTACCCAAAGGCCATATTTATATGGCAGAGAAAGAAGGAAGAAAACAAACCTCCTTCTCAGGGCTCTGAGGTTTTGCATTAACCCAGCTTGGAATGACAATGGCCCCTTTTCTGCACTCTGCAGCACCTAACAGTTCCAGGTTTCTGAAATTAAATCCCTAAAGATTTTTGGTTTTGTTTTGGCCTAGTTTTGCATGCTCTTTCTGGCCTTTATTTCACTATGAGTATTTTCACTAACTTGAAATTGGAAGACAATCAAACCCTATGCCCAGACTGGAATGCAGGAATCCTTGCCTCTGTTTAAGAAAGGCTTTCTATTTCTATTCATGTTGCTGGAAGTGATTATTTGCTAAGGCTAAAAAGACTAGATTTTTACATAAATGTAAATATCCATTTTTCAGACCATAACACCCCTTCATTTAATACAGGTTCAAAAGACATTTTACCCAATAAGAGGAAGCTACCCAATAATAGTAGTGTCCAGGTTTCTTGTTCTTTCTTGAAAACAGCTGTTCTAGGCTGCTTTTAGAGAGAGGATACAGCTCAGGAGGGAATGCCAGTTCACTGTTGCCAGTCTTCTGCTTCTTGCTAATAACAGGTGCTTTATATTCTGTCTTCTGTTTATTTTTCTGTTTTCTTTTATTTTTCCTTTTTATTTCAAAGCAGGTGTATATAGGTAGACATGGAATCCCAACAGGACTTCCACTCTTTTCCATCCATTCTCAATCCCAAACCGTCAAAAAGTTGCCTTTAGCAACATTTACTCTGCCATGGCAAGGAACAGCTAGATGGAAATAACACCGAGGCAGATGCCAGGGAAACCCAGCCAAAATCTAGCTCTCCCAACCACATGGCTGGGCTCTCAGGACAGGCAGGAAGCAGATGTACTGCCTGCCAGTGGAAATGGGGATGCAGGTGCACTCATGAGCCTGAGCATGGCACTGAGAACACCACCACCACCACCACCACCACCACTCTGTAGGAGTATCTCTACCAGAGACAGGTGCAGCTGCACCAGAGCAGCACCATCAGCTGTACCATCACTCAGCAGTACCACCAGGCAGGCAGCATGGCAAACTGCATGAAGGCTCTCTTGTTTTCCACACCACACAACATGAATTAGTCATATTTTTCTGGGTCTTCTGCAGGTAATCTTAAAAATATTTTCGCAGCCAATACTTGTTAAATTATGCATCGTGTTTACTTTCACTCCTCTGCAGTTCTGCCATCTTTCATGAATATGAAAAGGAGAGGTCTAGAAAGCTGTCTTTCTTTTGATGGCAAAATTTTCCAGGCTTCAGTCTGGTTATAGAGTTCTGTACTTGTGCTGTGGCTGAAGTTTACTTGAGCAGGATTTTTTCAGTGAGTGGGAATCCCCTGGGTAAATACAGGACAGGTCTGCACTGCCGGGAGATCGCTGTGGGTGCCTGAACCACCTCGAAGCACCTCAAACAACACAACAGAGTCCAACAAAATTAATGTTGAAGCCTCAAAATAATGGCAAGGCTTAGATGTAATGAGTAATTGCTGTCTGCTAGGGGACAGAGCTGGTGTTTCAGCGATGGTGAAGGAAGGGGCACAATTATGGTCAGAAATGTGAAACCTGTCATATACATTCTTTTCTTCTATTTCCCAAGAAAAACTGCCTATGGCTTTCTCTTGGAAGCACTGGTACATTTTCAGACCCTGGTCCTCAATATACAGGCTCCATGTTCCCAAATGTACTTGTTCTGGGAAATGTGGGAAAGTGAATTTCCCATCTCTGGAAGTGTTCAAGGTCAGGTCGGATGAGGCTTTGAGTGACCTGGTCCAGTCAAAGGTGTCCCTGCCCATGGCAGGGGGATTGAAACTAGATAGTTTTTAAGGTTCTTTCCAAAACCAAACCATTTGAAGATTCCAGGATTCTATGATTCTATGCACAAACAGGTAACATCAGCCCAGGAATGTACACAGGCATCGTACTGCTTTGCAAAACAGGCCTTCAATCACTTACGGGGCATGACTGAAACAGCAGCTGAATTTTCTGCTGCTGGTGAAAAACCATGATAGCAGATGTTAAAATCTTACTTTTTCTCAGTTGTTGCCATACTGAAATTAAGAATGTGTCAGTCAAAATGAGGTCCAAAATCTGCAGCTGGGATTCTCACAAACACTCAGAGCCAGCTTACTTAAATTAGATCAGGGCTAGAAATCCCTAATTGTCATATATTTTCTGAAAAAAATTCCAGTTTTCTAAAAGCAAGTGCACAAACTCCACAGTAATTAAAATCCTTGTTAGTTTTTTTTCAAGGAACTCTTTGAAAGAAGCTTCCAGCAAAAATACTTATTCTCAAACAAGTAAGTATTTAAATTCATACTTGCAGTTCAAAATTCAAACACAGAGTTAACCCCTCAAACTATTTAGAGATTCTGAACAAAAATAAAACTAAGTAAATAACACCTTCCCAAAAAGTAAATAAAATAGTAATATAGGGAGAGGAATCTGTCTGCTTAGCAAAACTTTCCCAGAGCCAGCTGGGCTGGCTGGTGGCAGGCAGGGTGGGAGCCGTGGGAGCAGATGTAGATGTCTAGCAAGGGAGGGAAATAGGCACTTCCAGGACATGGTATGCCTTATCCCAGAGCAGTTGTCTAAAATAGATCAGACACGTTGCAGCTCCTAAAATACCTGCTCCTTTTCAACTCGGGAGCAAGCCTGGGTGGCAGGCTCTGACGAAGGAGTCTGGATGATGTAGGGGTTGTCCTTAAAGGCAGGTGGGCCAGATTCCAGCCAGGAACAAGATGGCTCTTCATATCCAATCCACTGCAGTGGCACGCAGCTGTACCAGAAACAGGACAAACTCCACACACAAGGCAGGGGAGAGTTTGCTGTGCTGCTTTGTTTAATGTTTGGTCTCCGTGTATTGATAATCTCTAACATTTATCATATTAATAATTCATAGTATCAAACTATTATAGTGCCTTAAGTTAGGCACTGTCTCGTATTTCCCTGCCTCTGGAAATACGTCCCCAGGGACCATTTGAGGTCAGCACTCAGTCTCCCTGAGTTTGGCTGCTGTACCCAAGTGTTTCTCCTCCTCTGCAGTTTCCAGCCGATGCGCTCTGAGTTTACCATCTTATTAGTCCCCTGGTGCCTGGTCCTCCACCTTGCTCTGCTAGAAACCTTTTGATTCCTGCTACTTCAGCCCTCTAGGTCATCTGATTACCACCCCACCATCTGCCCCTGGACCAACAAAACCTCCTAAGTTTGTGTCAACACCAAATTTAATTGGCACCCTCACATACTGAGGTGATAACTGAAGGGCTGACCCCAGAACACACATTTTAAAGAAGCTGTTGGATTATTTTTCCCAAACAGTAGCTCAAAAGTATTCTAGTCCTTAGACAGTCCCTGGCAAATTATGTCTTGTCATTCTAAAAGAATAATTTTATGAATTGTTCTTTTTAAAAACAAATTCCATATAAATGACCTCAGTATTATGTAGGATTATACCAGTAAAATTATGTATTTGTTGTATGTATTAATGCATCAAACAGGTATTTGCCTATAGAAATCTTTCAGTATTGCAGTATGACACAAAAGTATTGTAGTACTGATTACTAGTATCTTGCCAACCATCTCAGTATAATGAGATCAATTATTTACCATTCAGCCTCCATAGCAACACTGAATGTAAATATATTTCCTAATATTCTTATATAAATGGAGATTAAGGCTTTGCACATTCCAGCTGCGAACCTGCCAGGAGAAGAAACAGGGACTCCATCTGCTTTTGTGTTTGCTCAGTTGTCTGAAAAAAATCAAACACCAATTTAAAGGAATATTACATTAAAGAAAAGGGATTTTATTCTTTGAGAAAATTCAAGGTTTTGGTCAGGTTCTGGTACTCTCTTAGTCCGTTTAGAGCTCCTGCTGGGCAGGATAACAGCATCGATTTCTCTGGGTTTGCTGCAATTGCTGCTTTGTCCAAGCATATTGTTTGTCAGGATCAGTGTGGTACTGTCACATTTCTGTCCGGAGTGTCCCCTGCAATGCCACACCTACCCCGCAGAGCCAGGCACCGCCAGTGCTCACCGCCAGCTGCTCACAGCAGCAAAGGCAGCCCCACGGAAATGCTGAATTAGCATGGGAGGTGGGAAGTGCTGAGTGCGCTGAGAACAGACACTCATCCATCATCCTATAGGTCCAGCAAGGAGCGCCAGGCTCTCTGCTTCCTAGTTTATGTATTCCGCCCTCAGTGTTTAACAAACAGCAGAATCACATTAAGATATTTTATAAACCTTCCCAGCCCACCAGCATTATGTGAGTTTTGGCTCCTTTGTGGAAGTGCCGGGAGGCTGTACTTTTAATGAGTTTCCTTGTGACTTCTGTCAGGAGCCGGGAACTTCTTGCAGCAGGGAAACAGAAGAATCCAAAAGAGAAATTAGCTGCTAGCAAGAAAAGAAAATGGTGCTGGAGCCTGTTTCTCTTCTCCTTCCCAGCAGCTCTGTGCCAGGTTAACCCTTGCAGGCTCGGATGAGAGACTCGTGATGCAAAGGGGTATAAAGGAGTTCACAAGTAGGCTCTTGTTTGTCTCTCCTCTAATCCCAGTCTTTGCATAACAAAGCAAGTGCTTGGTTCGGCAATGTGAGCAGTGCCTGTGTACTTCCTAAAAGCAATTAAGAATCCAATTTAAGAACCATCAAAAAGGCTCTGCCAACCCCCAGGAGGCAATGATATTTAAGCACGTAAAGGCAAGATAGTTGCTTCCTCCTCACATTCCAGAGATGGAATTAATAGTTCCAGATCAGGAATTAAGCCTAACATATCCAGTCCCAACAGTGTGAAATCTGACTTGTCTTGCAGGCACCAGGAGGGGTAAATGCATGCGGGAGAAGCATCATGTTGTCACACATTAGGTCATTGTCTTTCCTTATTCTCTTCTGTGAATATCAGGAGGCAGATTAGGAAGAATGAACACTACTGCCCACAGATTTGCCCTTTCCTTTAGCAAGCTGCACCCAGATCCTCCCCGCTTCACCTGCAGCACTGCTAATAGTGGTGTGTCTGATTCAGAAGCTGCAAGTAAGGAACAGTATTCAGCCAATGTGCTTGCACTTCTGCAAAGAGAACACCTGGAAAGACTGATGAAAATTCAGGTATCAGTGCTCCCATAATCCTTTCTAGGCATGAGGGATAGTCAAAAGAGCTGACAGGTCTTTTCCATTTTCAATATCTATAAACCTGAAAATGGTGCTGAATTGATATCTTAAAATAGTACTTTGGGACATTACTTGGCACATCCAAGCAGTGGAGCAAGGCACAGATGTGGTACCTTATCACCACATTCACTCTCATGCTTGGGACCCTCCCAGGTAGGTGGCTGTGCCATCCAGCTGCCTGCAGCCCTCTTAGCACCATGCCAGGCACAGCTGCAAAGGTCCCAGTTCTGGAAGAGGGTCAGTGGGAGCTCAGCACTTGCTGGGCCACTCTGTCCTCCAAGTGGCAGATGTGCCTCTTCTCCTGCCTTGCTCCACTGGAAATGTGATGCTTCTGACCTCCCAGGATTAATACCTTGCCAGGTCTTTGTCAAAACCAGGTATTACAGCAGTGGGAGCATTAGAATGAATCGCAAGAAAAGGTAATTTTCAGGCCTTGTTATGAGAAAGAAAAAGCTATCAGGAAAAGGGGCAGGAACGTGCTGCTGCTGCTGGGAGCAATAGGACAGCATGACACCATGACCTTGTTAGCACAGCACCTTTCCAAAAATAGGACTGAGGTGGGGAACACCGAGCTCTCCAGTCTTGGTTGCCCACAGTTGTTTCTTGACTGGCAGTCCCTTGCAAGCAGAAGTATGTGCCATCCTTGAGTTTCACCTCCCAAGCCACAGCCTCTGTGCCAATCTGCCCATGCAATGTGTGATCAGCTGCAGATGGCCAGGCTCCTCAGTGCCACTCAGCAACAGGGCTTCTTCCCTGTGCCCTGGCCACTCGTGAGCTTAACAGTGCTACACATTAGGTCTGATGTGTTAAGATAAACCCACGTGTTCACTGTATGGCCCAGCACAGTGATACCTTCCTGGTGGAAAAGAGGACACTGGCATGGCAGGGAACCAGGAGATAGGCTAGAGCTAGGCAATAAGCACATCTGGGTGACCACAGAAAGAGAAGCAGAGCAGCTGTATCACTGTAGCATGATTTGGTTAATTTTATTTGCTTAAACACTTCTCAGCATTGATCAGAAATCACACATAGTTCTTATATGGGGGACAAAAGCATCTTATCAACCTGTGATTTTATGCAAACTAATCAATAAATGGTGTTTGAATGGTAGCATTTCTAAATTCCCAAACTGGTAGCATCCCTGCAGTCTGATGTCAGCAGAGCCTTGTACTCAGCCCAAACTCCATCTGTCATCCTGTCTGTAATTTAGTCTTGCTCAAAAGATGAAACATCTTTTCAAAATTCATAATGGTTAGGGAAATGGAAATAGCTACATTTTTATTCAGCCTTTTAAAATATTTTTTCTTTGGCTTTCCATTCCCTGCCCCATTCTGAGAGCATAATAACCACTAGGAAAAGCCCTTTCAACAAGCATCTCTTGATTCTCTGGGGCTTGGTTAGGACAGACCTGTGCTATTCATTTCATTTCACCCTCTTGTGACCAGATGAAGAATATGATTTTGCTGTGGTTTTCTGAAAATTTAGGATTTCACTTGAGCACTTCCAACCTTGCCCTCTAGACACTTACATGGGAATTATTTCTACTAAACTGTTCTTTGAGCAAAAAAAAAAAAAGTTATTCTTCTTATTTAAGAAAGAAAATGACCCTTTATCTACAGTGGAGCAGGGATCCTTCCTTTGATCTTACTCCTGGAAATGTTGCAAAATAATAATAGGATAATCCTATCCATATGCTCACATTTTTGTGAGCAGCCTGGGTGGGGCTCTGCATAGTCAGCAGCTTTTGGCAGCCATTAATAAGCACTGATTTTGCTATACTGGGGGAGACAATTATGCCTGCCCTCCTCCCACCTGTCAGTACCTGTCATTTCCTAGCTAAGCTCTTCAAACAGCAGTGTGCTTGATTCTCTTTCCCCTAAAGCCATCTCTCTCCCACCTGTTGCCTGGTCTCACACCAATGCCATGGCCCTGTCTCCATCCTTGAACAGCTGTCTCCTGCAAGCTCCATCTTTCCATTTACTTTTCTCTGGTGCAGCCTTGGAATGTCTTGATGCCAAGGGTTTGCCAAGGTTGTCCAACCAGCCTGGAGTAAGAGTAGACACAGACCTTGACTCTTCTGTCCTCAAGGTCCTGCTTTTATTATTAGACTTTGCTCACTGTTTGGCTACCATGTTTGAAACTGAAATGTTAGCTCCACCTCAGCCTTCCTATTACACAAACCAGGTGGAAATCTGCTGATCAGAACTCCCATGTACTTACACCAGGCTAGGATTTCAGCTGGCTGTCTCTTTGAAACACATCTTTCAGTACTGAATCCATGCCACACACTTCTGGGGAGGTCAGTCCTTGGGGAAGGTCACTGGCAGCTTCCGACCCACCTATTTTATTGTTTCTTGTGTTTCTGAAATCCTGTACTGACAATGCACTGGAGTACAAAGATAACCTTTGGTCTTCAACCAGTACACCAGAGTGAAACCTTGAGCCAAAGTGTATCACTGGATTTTCGTGAGGACACCATACACAGTGCAATCCCACCTCAGAGTAATGCAAGTTTAAATATTAAAGAATGCAGCATTTCTTTGAAGATGTCTGTCACAGTCTGGCACAGTAAAAACACAGGAACACAGTGCCAGCAGTGGGACAGGACAGCTGCCCACCATGCCTGGCAGTGCTGGTGCAGCCTGTGTGCAGCACAGAGCCCTCCTCGGCCGCTCTGAGCTCTCCCTCCAGCCGTGCAGCGGGAGGTGCGCTCTGTGCCAGGGCAAGCAGAGGGATTTTGCCACATTCCACTTAGCTCTGTAGCTGAGACGGTTTAGAAAGATCTGGGTCAGGTTCAAAGGAAAAGCACTTTAGCAGTCAAAGCACTCTTCTTTTTTTCAGGATGCATTTGTGAAAACAAGGCATAATATACAGGCAGGAGAATCTCTCACCCTGTCCTCAGCAGAGCTCACAGACCCTGCAAACAGCACAGCTCCTTGTCCTGCAGTCTATCCTGCTAGGATGCTATGGCTCTGACCCATAGAGTGCTACAAAAGAGCCAGAGAGAGCAAAAGAAAGGAATACAGAGACCAAGTGCTTTCTCCTGTACTATACAATACCTTACTGGGTCACTCTGTGCATGTCACTGTAACTTTCTGAGATTTTGTCCTGTTGGTAAAAATGAAGCTGGTGTTACGAATTTCCTCACCAGGTCCTTCCACTGGTCAGTCATGCATCTGCATTAGCACAGTTTTGTCATCCTAAATGTTACATTTGCATACCTGGATCATATGGCTCTTATTTACTTCTGGCTTGACCTCCTTGGTCCTATTCCCTTTGTATCCAGGATAATCACAAGCATCTGCTTCCCACAGTCAGCAGCTTTTGCAGATTATGCAGCTTCTGAGAGAGTGTTGGCCTATTTTATTTTGTCAATATGAAGACAGGGGCTGTGTTTACCACCCAAGCTGCTGCAATGCCCTCTGAGATGTATTCAGGCAAATGTGTGTCTCATGTTTTTGTACTCTGCTGGGTACAGAAATAGAGAGGGAAGAAAATTCCATGAAGAAAGGACAAAAACTTAGTTTGCCTGTTATTGAAGGTCTGTACCTTATCTTGATACAAAGAAATAAATAATAAATTTGGGGTGCTTTGTAGGATGACACTGCATTAGAATTGGATACTTCAAAATAGCCCAGAAAAAAGAGGATCTAGAAAGTGCTGTATGACACTGGTGGTCTGGAGGGTAACAAACAAGTGGATTCAGATCCCAGTTTTGCAGGCAAAGTCCAGCTCTTGGAAAAAAAAAGACATGGGATCTGAGAGAGTGCTGTGACACCTAGCTGAGTCAAAGACAAAACACCTATTTATTCAGGACAAATTATCTTGTTTTTCTTTTTTTTTTTACCCCTGGGAGAAATACAAGGTAATCCTGTTGGTAACAGTGGAGTTATCTGTAGATTCCCTGGTGTGCATGGGCTCAGTAAGTTCCCTGTTACCAAGCTGAGGGCTGTGGTAATGAAAAAAGCAGTCAGCAGTGTGAGAAAGGTAAAAGTTCACCTGCCAGAAAGTGATAATAGCAGGGAAAAGGAGATTTTCAGAATTCTGAATTCGGGTTCATGGGTAACTGGTTCCATGTATATTTCATTAAAAAGGGTTATGTTAGTTGTTAAAAAGACCTTGCCTCTAAGGCTTTCTGTTCCCACTATGCTGCTGCCCAAAATGGCAATATTCTCACCTGCTCCTGAAATGTCAATGCATTTTTAATCCTATGGGATAGAAATAATTTCTGAAAACCAGACATTTAAATACTCAGCTAACGTGAACATCAAATCTTCTACTCCTATTTTTATTTTCATTTTCCATATTGTATTTTCGTATGTAGCATCCATAGGCACAGCCCCGAGATACTAAAAGGGGATAGCAGTAGTTAAAGACAGTATTGTGACAGTATTGTGACCATTACTTAGTGGCAGTTTACATTTCATTTTCATGTAAACTCATAGTAGCAATCTTTTAGATCATCTTCTGAAGGGCTGTCCCAACCAATTTATGTTCTGGTGTCCTGACCAGACAGCTTTTGAGTTCTACCCAGCTTTTAAAAGTTGTATTAAACAGCTAGGCAAGACAAAGGTATTCAGTCCCAGGGTGGAGTTTCAGGACAGATTATTAGTTTCTTTCCCTGCCCCCTTTGGGGCATACTGTCAGAGATTTTGCAAGAGGATCTTTAATACGAGATGCACTACAGAAATGTCAGATCACATAGCAACTCCCTGATGGAAGATAGTCCTCTTCCTCACCACTTGCAGTATTAGTTTCAAGCCCAGTAACTTGCTGTCATTGCCAGCTGTTTTGGTTTAAGCCCAGCCAGCAGCCAAGCCCCACACAGCCACTCATTCACTCCCCCACCAGTGGGACCGGGGAGGGAATCAGAAGGGTGAGAACTGGAGAATTTGTGGGTTGAGATGAAGAAAGTTTAATAGAGAAAACAAAAGCCACACATAGAAACGAAGCACAACAAGGAATTAATTCCCTGTTTCCCATGGGCAGGCAGATGTTCAGCCATCTCCAGGAGAGCCCCATCAGGTATAACAGTGACTTGGGAAGACGAAAGCCATGATTCCAAATGTCCCTCCCTTCCTCCTTCTTCCCCCCATTTTACATAACTGAGCATGGTGTCACATGGTCTGGATACCCCTTTGGTCAGCTGGGGTCACCTGTCCTGGCTGTGTCTCCTCCCAGTCTCCACACTCCCTCAGTCTCCTCACCAGTGTGGCAGCATGAAAGGAGAAAGAAATGGCCTTGGCTTCCAGCGCCGTCAGTCTGGCACCTTTTCTGAGCTCCAAATTCTCCTGAAAATGTAAATGGAGACGGTGAGGTTGAGAGCTAAATGCAAAACTGGTGTCATTTTTTTGCATCAAAATTATAAAATGAAATAATTTTTAGTAAGAACTTCCATTCTTTTGAAGATTGATTTCAACTATGAGAGACAAGTACGTTGCTACTAATGGAACTTTTTTTAATCAGGAAAGAAATAAACTAGCAAAGAAATTCTGGGATAAATAATTTAATTAAACCATTTAATTAAACCATAGCATTCCATATTAAGTTTGTTGTGTTTTGGTTTTTGTTTTTTTTCTTGTGCTTGGGATGCTTCCAGCCAAAGATCTGGCAATTTATAAATAAACAGACCAAGGTATTGCGAACATCTTTTTCTTTCCAAGAGTAGATATAGAAACAACAACCTAAAAGGGAACAAGCACAGAATGATCTCTACAGCTGCTGCAAGGACTGCCTGCTCAAAGTTGGAATTATGGGATTTTAATGCATCATCTGACCTTCCAAAAAAAGTGTGAGCTCGTACTTACGATCTCCTTCAGAGAAGAAACTAGGATTGTCTGCATTTGTTCCCTAATGTTTGACATCCTGGAAGTGAAGATTTAAAATAATTCACATGGAAATTGCATCTAAGCATGGCATTGCATATTTTCACCCAGACCATTTCTTCTCTCTTTAACATGTCTCATCCAAAAATAATGGTGCTAAATGGCACTAAGGAGGAAAAACCTTACCCAGACAAATTGCTTGACTGCTAAAAATTAATTCTACCTGCACACCATCTCTGCTCATTTAGCATGAACTGAAACTCACATGAATAAGGGAAAAACATATTTTTCCTTCTCTTCATCTTCCCATTAGAAACCATGAGGGGAAAAAGAGCTAAAGGCAAAATTCTTTATTGCTTAGAGTTATTTGGTGCTTCTTCAGAGAATTATTACTGAATGGACTTCCCTTGCTAAGTTTTCTCTTATAAGGAGGGATCATTTGTAAAGGCCACTTGCAATGTGAATTCCAGCACTGAAGTGCTTACCCATGTGGATATAAAGCTGTAGAAAAAGGAACATAAGCAAAACCTGGAAATCCAGGAAATTTCCTTGTAATTAATGATCAGAAAACATAGTTGTGGCCTATCAGGCAGTGCAGCTTTAATAAATTGCATTGATTGCAGTAAAAGAGATTTGGAAAAACATGAGTGAATAGCAAAAGCAGTGTACTGTGAGAATTGAAAGGAAGGACATGCTCAGTCTAATGATATTCTGATTTTAAGGACTAAGTACCCATTTTATTTCAACAGCTCCATATTTTTTCTTACACACTTCTACTGCAACTTTTTTTTTCTTCAGATCGCCTAAGCTGCTATGAGCCCAATAGCATTCTTAGAGGGATTCTGAAAAAGGATGCTCTTCTAAAAAGAAGTAGGTAGCATATTTCCTTCCCACCACCCTTGTTCCTGTCACTGTCTATTTAATTCAAATTTTATTTACTTAAGGGATTTAGGAGCTGCTTAAAATTAAATTAAAATTACATTCTAAAAAATATCTAAATTCAAAATGAGGACAACTCATCTTCTTCTCCTCCAAAAAATACAAAATGCAAGTTTTTGCCTTGGGCTCTGTCCTTTCACTGTCTCTTGCTGTGCCTGGGAGGCAATCCACTCCAGACCAACCTTCAAACATCTCTGTGGCTTTGGGTTGGGAGATTTTTCAGGCCATGAACACCCTTTCCCTAAGACCCATGCTACTCTGGAGAGCAAAGGGAGGCTTTTGTCATGCGAACATCCTCTCCTGAGCATCTCTGCTACTGACTTGGGAATGGAAATGAAACATTTCTGGCATCCAGAAAAATTAACACCTTGAATGGCTTCCTTCTCTGAGCAGGTAGCTCTTTTTTGAAGAATTCTCACATTCATTTGATCGGCCCTAGATCTATTTCATTCAAGACAACACCTGCCTCCAGGTCACTGCACAAATATTGACTTTCCACTGATTTTTGAATCAGGAAGTGGGAGAAATTTTATCCAACAACCAAACTGATTAACACTTATTCAGACTTCTGTCCCTCTTTAAGAGCCTTTTGCAAATATTATGGGATTTTTTTTCCTAATTCCTCGCATTTCTTTTAGTACTATTATTGCTAATGGAAAGGAAACAACAGCAATCATAGTAATTGTAATAATAGTAAAAGTAATAACAATTGATTAAAAAATAATATATCTTACATCTTTCAGTCTATAAACCCAGGTTTGAGCCTTCTCTTTTTATCTTCACTCATTTTCTATTCTGGTTTTCCTTCCATCTTCTTCCTCTTTTATGAATCTACTATCCCATTCATTCCCTTTTCTAGCAATTTTTTGCCTCCTTCTACTCTGGCCTTGTAACTCACACACTGGCCATTTACTTGCTGTTCCTGATCTTTGTTTCTTGCACTCAAAAGAACAACTCTTTGGTTCCTCTGGAACCTCCTAAAGACCATTACACATCTCACAGGCAAAGATGAATAAAAACTTTGATGATAGCAAAGCCTGAGTTAATGTCTTCTCAGATCTGTTGGCTTCCAGCAGACTTTCCCAACTGGATAAATGTGTTCATTTCAATATAACCACTAATCACATACTTATAATTCTTTGTTGTTCAGAACCACTACACAGTTGAATACTCAGAAAGAGCACTGATCCATGCAGGAGTATGGAAAAAGAAAAGGAAAGGCAAAAATCCTATAATTATCCTTAAATTACCATAAAGCATTTCAATGCACACAGAACTATGTATTGTTCCTAGGTTTACTGGAGCTTGGTTGGACTTCGGGAAGAAGATATTGAACCAAATGACACAGCTGTATTTTAAAATATGTTAAAAATTAATTTGAATAGTTTAAAAATATATTAAAAATGGAGAATCTGTTTCTTTGAGACTACAATAGATTTAATTCAGTATTTGGTTGAACTGATGGTGTCTGAAGGTCAATCTTAGGTGTTCTTCAGTCTCCTCTCATTCACTTTATGAATTGCCAGGAAGAAAGAGAGCCTATTTATCTAATGTCCTCAGGAAAAACCCTCTTCATAAATATCAGCCATAGAAAGGCCATGTCAGATCAAAAACCACTTTCCAAAGAGAAATCAATGAAATGTGTTTATTTCCAACAAAAACAAATATTTTTTGAAAATTCACACTTTCCAGTGAACAGCTGTTTCACTGGAAAATTCCTGACCAGCAGTAGAATATGGAAAGACAAGGTCATCATGACTCGGTGTTGTCATCTCATCTTCCTTGGAGGATTAATATGGATCAGTAATAACACCAGCAGCTAGAGCAATTAATAATTGAAAAGGTGCTAATGAGTGCATTGATGACATCAGCAGAGTCAGAAATTTCTTACTCATTTCTTACACATAGTATTTTTGCCTCTTTTTGATCCTTCTACACCATGTGCTGAGCAAAGAATGGAGTTTGTCTCCTTATAAGGCCTGACCATCCTTTACAAATGGAATTCTCTTTGATGATACTATGACTGCAAGTAGATTCCAGGCCATTAAAATCCTGCCAGAGTTTCCCCAGTTTTCCTGCAATCTGTGCTTATCTTTTGAAGTTCCATATAGTCCACTAACTTAGGGACCTGAGATTATCTTTGTTCTGTATATAACTTTATCTGTCAAATATGCAGGCCGTCAAAGAGGGGTGGTGACTACACATTCCCCTGTACATGTCTCTCTTCACCCTTCAGGATGAGCAATCCTACCTGGTTAGGCTCTTGGCAGTGCTTGCATGGCCTCTAGTAAAATCCACCAGAAACAGAGGAAAATCTTAATCTCTAGGTTCATCTGCCATCTTTGATGTAAAATCAGCTTGAGCTGTAATCCAGGAAATCCTTGCTAGATGCTCAGGCTGATGCTCTTAATGGTTTTGCTCTGCTGAAGGCTCTGGGTGGATGGTGTCTTAATGAAATGACTGTGCTGCATAGGGGGGCTCCTGCCCCTTAGATCTGTTCTGAGAGGGAACAGAAAAGGCTGCCCTTGGAGTCACCTCTTGTTGGTTAAGTGCAGGATAAGGAATGATAGAGCAAAGGAGAAGCAAGAGCAAGTAAGTAGCCTCCTTTTCCCAGGTGCCTTGTCTCTTCCCTTTGCAAAATCATTTCAAAATTACATTCTTCCTACATAAAATGTCTTTGGGGCTTTATCAGAGATACTTTAAATTAGAGTGTGCATTGGTTTTTGTTTTTCACAACTCTACATTTCATTTATGGCACCTGCAAAATGCCACCTGTGCTTGACAGGGGTTGTTCTGAATGCAACACACAGATCAAGTGGAACAGCTAGAGCCCTGAAAAGTGTTCTAAATGTATGCCACAACCATGAAGTTAAGAAAGGGATACACAGCCTGCAAATCTAAGATTTTCCCCTAAAATTACACAGTGGCCATTAGTAGCCATGTGCCTACTGGAGGAACTTCTGAAGTGCACTGGGCTCCTGTGGAAAGGATGAGGGAACAGAAAAGGAAGGAGCAGCAGGCTGCAGTTTGCAGGGCTGCAAGCAGAAATTTCTGTTTCCAGGAGGAAGAAACTAATTTTTCAAGATAAGAAATAGTACAGAATAATGTCTCTCTGTTCTCAGGAGCACTGGAACAGGGTAGTAAGTGCTCTGTCCTATCCATGAGGGCAGATGCACCAAAGCAGCCTGTGGGAGGGAACAGGGAAGGACTGTGTGTGGTTGATGGCACGCCATCCAGCTCCAAGTGACCCACTTAACATTGCATATTCCCAGCAAACATGACTAATGCAGATGAGGCAGATGAAATGCATATGCTCATACTAAGGAAGAAAAGAACTTCAATTATACTGTTCCAGTGCAATAATCCCATAAAACGAAAGTTGCACACCAACGGGATGAAAACTCAAAGCAAGGAGCAGTTCTAGGTATGGCTGAAAGGTGCCGAGTTGTTCGGGTTGGGATCTATGCAGGAGTGCTTCCAAGGACTGCTGCAAAGATGTGTAGCTCTCTCCTTTGCTGATGCATGCCCTGCCTGCTGCTTAATCCTGGGGGATTTTAAATCCTTTTCCAGTGGCTATGCAGGACTTTCAATACTTGCTTTTTCCCACTGATTTCCTGCAGTGTACAGACTCTTATCCAGACACTTAAACCAATCTCACAATATCCATCTAAGTCCAAAGCAACAAGTATTTTACAGACTATAAACCAACTTCATTATTTTTGTTGCTGAGTAATGCATGAAGAAGATTAGGCCTGTAATCACTTATCACTGCATCTGCTTCAATTTTTTTCCAGAACATTCTGACAGCAAAAAAACCCAAAAAAAACCAACAACAACCAAAAAGAAAAAAAAAAACCCACAACAAAAATAACAAACAAAAACCCCCAAAACCCACAGTGGTAAGTAGACTGGTGAGAGTAAAGAGCATATTTATACACATAGACAATGCAAGTAGTTAATTAGCTGAAGCAAATGAACTAAAATTCAGGAGACCACACATTCTTATTTCCTTTGAAGCTGTTCTTTCATTTTAGCTATGTCAAAAATGCCTTTTATTAAGGTGCCAAAGTTCAAACAGAAAATAGTTATTGTTTTAATGGTTTGAAACACTTGTACATCTTTCCTTACAGAACCCTCAGGTCCATGCAGCTGCACTTTGCTGTGCCTGCTTTCCCAGCCACCACCTAGGAGATGTTTTCAGTTCTTTGGTGGGAGTACAGAAACAAATAGGTGTGATGCTAGTGAGACCTTAGATAAGATTTATCAGTGACAGTTACTGATTACAGGAACCAAAGGCTAAAACGAGCCAGGAGCCAGGGGTAGAGCCTCCACTGAGCTGCAGTAGAGCGCCAAGGGGAACCACACAGGAGGGAGATTTGAGCTGTCTGCAGGCCACAGGCACCAGAATGAAGAGTGACACAAGAGCACGGCAAGAGGCAGAGTTCAGGGGGCAGCCCAGCAATACTGCCCCTTTTGGCACAGGACAAGGAGTCAGCAGGACTGGGATCAGACTGATTGTTTGGCAGCAGGAATGAGGGCAGCAGGAACAGGAGCATGGCTGGAATACTCAGCATCTAATGAGATCCTGTGAGACTGAAAAGCATTCAGGTGGCTGGCTGCTGCCTTCTGCCTCATGGGATTTGGGAGGAATAGCTGTAGATGGAGATATTTTTAGAGAAAGCAATCAATTTAATAAAGCAGGATTCCTCCAGTTCATTGACTGTCAAGAGCATATATTTGCAAAGCAGTATTTCAACAACTCTCATTTTACCATTTAAAAAAACTAGAGCTTTGAGCATGCTAGGCATTCATAAATATTTGGAGCACTGCTTGCCTATGAATTTATATCCCATTTACAAATTACTTAATTATTGTATTCATATTCCACTAATACAAGTAATTCCACTTTAATGTTATAAAATGCCATTTAACATGTAAGGTATTTTAAATATCATGACATTTTAATGAATATATTCACGTCTGAATATCTAATAGGAAAAAAACATTTTAAAAATGCTTTACTGATGGACTGCATAATAAAATGTAGTAGTTTATAGAAGTAAATGTTCATATTAGTATTTTGTGGTACATAACATATTGATATGTGAAATGCCACTTCTTGGGTAGCTACGGATAATTTAAAACCAATATGTTACCCTAAATATAAAACTGGTTTGGTAGAGAAATCACAAGAGCTCCAAGGAAAAATTTACTTTTCAAAAAGACAAATCTTCCCTAGAAATTTCTGAAGTCTGGAATTTACTGAAGATTCATCATAGAATTTAATTGTATACTGTTGAATTTACATAAGGCACCTGATTTTTACAGAACAAATGTAATTATGCTGTCCACTCCTAAATAAAAGGTGGGAATCTTTTTTAACTGCGTCTGTATTTCCAGTGATAGCTAATCCTTATAAATTATTTATGTTGTAATCATATTGTTTTTCATTGTGCATTAGCAGTGAATTTATGACTGGATGATCAGCTATTACGAAGAAATCAAAGAATCGGCCCTTGACAAGTGGGGAAACTTTTTTTCAGAATCCTTTAAGGGATTTTGCAGAAAGGCTCTTTTCGCCACGTCTTCTGAGTTCCTTGTTATTTTATCTACCATTTATTATTCCTTTTGAGCTGAAAAAAAAAAAGCTATTCCGCAGTGATATTTTTTCAAGAAATTGTTTACATAATAGATGCTCTTTTGGATTAACAAGTTTGCTTTCTGTCTTTTCTCTCTGCATAGCCTCACTGATGTATCAGATTGCCTCTTTACCTGTATGGTGTCCTGTTTGAATGAATTCCCCAGGTTTAAATGCTGCTTCATAACTAGGTATTTCTACCTCAATCCCGATTTGTTCACCTAAGGGACACATACACATAGCAGTTTTAGGCTATCATCTAGATTTTCAGGAATCTTGACCATCTTTCTTGTCCTTCTGGCATCAGCAACAATACTAAGATATGTTGCTTCCTGGATGAGCAAATTAATGAGAAAAGGTATCTTGAGGAGAAACACCACATCTGCCCCAAAACAACAAAGCTGTGCTAAGGGAAAGGAAAAACACATCATATCATATTTACACATCTTCCAACACCTGGAATTTTGCAACCGTCATAAAGTAGAGTAATTCTGGAGCACCTGAGGAAAAGGGACTCAGGGAGCCAGGTGAAATTGGGCAGAGATGTTATGCTTACAGATCCAAACAGCCTACTGACTGTATGTATACTCTCTGCATTTCAGACCCAGACACCACTGTGGAAAACAGAGAGGAAAAACAATACCAATCTTGCAAAATAAATATCCTGGACAATTTGCGTTCCAGGCGTTCTAGGACACTCAACTTTGGCAGTGCAATCTGCCCAGACTGCTTCTAATGTTCAGCTTTCTGTTCTTCACTTTAAGTGTTGAAAATAGTGCTAGAGAATTTATGTGGGTTCATTAAATGCACACACATATTTGAGATCATCCTTTAGACCTTATATTGTCAACAGACAGAAAGAGGCATTTCTAGAGCATAAGTCCTCCCACCTTCCAACAATTAAAACAGCCCAGGTGAATTATACTGTACTAAGGCTTATCTTTCTCCATTATTAATGCAATACAGGAAAGTGAAGATATTGAAGTTGAGAATACCTGAAGTCAGGTGGAATTAATTCCACCTTATTTTTAAAGGCTTTGGTTACTTCACTCACCAAACTTCCTCTCCTTTGCTCTTCTCTCATACTTTGCAACTTCCCTTTATTTTTCTGCATAGTTTCTCCCCTGCATCCTTTTTCAGCTGATGCAGCAATACCACAGAGTTCTTAAGAACCCCAAGTCTGCTTATTGTAATGGGAGATAGAGAAAGATGAAAAGCAAAAGCATTAAAATAAAGCAACAAAACAAAAAATGACAAACAAAAAAGTCAAAGCTGTTTTAGCAGTACCATCAGCTTTTAAATACTAGTATATTTTATAGGAAAGCAGCCTAAATTAGGCTACAGATACAATTTGAAATGCATAGAGATTGTAAGGCCAAAAGATGCAGAAGCAGTCTGCTCTCCTGAAGAACACTAAAATGCTATATTTATAACTGGGACTCAGCATGGCTTTCTAGAAAGAGACCTAATAAATAACAGAGAATATACCAAACTTCTACTTCCCCACATATGAATGCTTTATTTCCCCATGCAAATCTGTCATGCAAACCACAGTGAACAATTTTGATTTGCCTTCTTCATGGACATTTTGGAATTAATCACATGACGTGAGCACTGTGTATGTTAGGCATGCTGTGCTACTGTTCTGGTGGCTTGTAACTACATTGCATTTTTCGTAATGAAAACTTTAGCTGAGAGGTTTTTTGCCGCTTTTCCATCTCACATCCTTGAACATCAAATGCCAACAAGGCTTTTATATAAATATCACAGAACCACAGAATAGTCACCTAGCCTAAACTCCTGCTCAAAGCAGGAACAGCTAGAGCAGGTTGCTGAGGGCTGTACTCAGCTGGGGTTTGAGTATCTCAAGGATTCAAACTGGTGTCCTGTGCCATTCACTCTCAGAGTGAATAAGTTTTCTCATATGTTTAAATGAGATTTACCATATTTCAATTAGTGTCTGTTGCCTGTTGCCTTTTCATTGGGCACCACTGAGAAGAGTCTGGCTCTGTCTTTTTTATTACCCCCAGGCAAGAGCTCATAAATATTGGTAAAATTGCCCTTAGCCTTCCCTTCTCAAGACTAAACAGTGTCAGCTCTCTCAGCCTGTTCTCATGAGAGAGATGCTCCAGTCTCCTAATCAGGACAGCTCTTTTCCAGTGCTGGTATGTATATCCATGTCTTACTGAAGAGCCCAGGTTGGTACTCAGTGCTACAGATACATCTCACCAGGGCAGACCAGAGGGGAAGAAACACCTCCCTATACCTCATGAAACCCAGGAGGCTGTTGGGTCCAAACTTTCACCCTTTCTTCAGGGACCTGGAACTCCTGAAGGCAAATCTTATCTGTGCAAATTGAGCCAAAGGTGGCATTGTGCATCTTGGCCATTTTGGTATCATTTGTTTGTCCTATTCAACACAGGACCCTGCCTGCTGAGACACTTGCAGAAGCCCTTCTACAGTGACATTTCAGTTAGCACTGTTGATTTTTTCACAATAAAATTATTTCACAGTAAGTACAATATTTTAAAAACCCCAAACCTGCAGTGAGTGCTAGCCCCCAGAAATGACCCTAAAAACACCAAGTGTGCTGTACTTGAGATTTTAACTTCTGTACTACCTCTAAAGTAATTGTACATACATTTCTTCATTGTTTTCAATACACCTGAATAATTTACTTTTTTTGCTCCAGTTTATCACTACACACCATATCCCTATTTTCTCTATCTCTTCTCTAGGTCTGGGGCTTTTTTTGTGGTTTTTTTTTCCTCTCTGTTAGTTTTCATTTATACCTTCTGTATCTATGAGCAATCCCTCTAATGTAAGGAAAAGTCATAATTTAGTCCCTGGACAGTAAAAACTACTGAAAAATGAAAGATGTTAAAGGTTTATTGTATCAAAAAGTGTTTAGTCTTATTTCAGCATTTCACTTTTTTCCAAACCATGTAATTTTTCTTTGTCTTTCATTACAGTATGTCAAAGGTTACACACACTGTATTTCTTTAGTTTGCTGCTACCCCTGTGTTCCCTGAAGGAAAATTTGCACTCATTTCACAAAAGCAGAAGTAAGTGCAAACCAGAAACCTATGAGAGCTGTTCATTCAGCTCTACAGGGGGATTTGCATGATTTGCCATGTGTTAGTTCAGCAGAACTTTCTATGCTGTCTGTGGCATTGTTTCTAAACTGTGACTTGTTTTCTGGGATGTGTTTTCCTTTATGAAACAAGTAGCTTCTCAAAAAGTAAACAATACATGGAAAAACTAACCAGCTCTCTGCTGTGTCATTCATTGTCTAGCCATGTAATTTGTAATAATCATCCAGTAAGAGTTGAAAGAATTGCTTTTAGCCACAAGAAAGCAATCTCATATTTTTAAAGGAATACTCTGGATTCTCTGTTTTCACAGTGTACTGATAAACCCAGTAGTTCCGCAGAGGGTTTCAGTGCTGTTTGAAATTGTACTGAGGAAAAGGCATCTCTTTGTGACACTTGGAGCTTTTGCTCTGTAAATAGTTCAGGGAGTGTTCTCATTTCAGTGACTGATGATAACTTCCATGGTGATTGTAGTTCAGCCAGCTACCAGAGACACAGAGAGACAAGGAGCACCCATATCATCCATTGCTGTAACTCAGTGCTCACATCTGCCAACAGATTTCAGGCGAGGGTAACCTTGGGCAATTGGTCCTTTGGAAAACAGTTAGGGCGAGCTGTTCTGAAGTCAGCCATGATCAGAAGAGAATGTGTAGTTATAGCTTTTCACACATTGCGGCTTTGCCGTGCTGAGCAGGACATGAATCCTGTAAAACTGAGCCTTTGTTAGGTGCCAGACCTGTGCCCAGTAGTCTGAAGGGGTGTCTAGGGGTTCAGGTAACCATATCCAGGTTCATACTAAGGACTTTCTGCATTTTTCTAGTAGTACAAAAGAGAATGAAAGCAGCTTTAATGTTCAATGAATCACCTGCCACAGTGGAGTTCTTGAAGTAAGCATACTAAGCTTCGTGACCAGCACATTTTTCTAAGCTAAGGCACGGCTGCTCTAGCTTGGCTGCAGCCTGAATGCAGCACAAGCACGCTGAATGCTGTGCTTAGCAAGACTAAGCCTGGATCTCAGTGCCAAACTCATCTGTTGCAACAGGCTGTTACAGAAATACTGGTTTAGCCTCCTGCAACAGATTCAGTGCTTGATCTTCTTCAGGGGCCTCCACGTACAAACCCAGAGCCGTGCTCTGTCCCTGAGTGCCCTCCAGGCTTCTGGAGACAGCCTCTGCTTGACACCCCCCCACAGGCAACTACAGAGCCAGTGATGCAAGCTCTGGGGGGCAGGATGCAGAAGGGAACATTCCTGATAAGTGCTAGGCACTGAGGGAGAGGTCAGATTCCCTGGTGTTGTATAGCTCCATGTGTAAGACACTCAACTAGCACGTGAGGGACCTGACTCAAACTCTTCTGCTGATTTGGAGCAGGAATTTGACCTCAAGTCACTGTCCCCAGAAGATACATCCCAGCTTCTATGCCATAGGGCAGTTCTAGTGTCTCTTATCAAGGTTCTTTGCTCCAGCTGGGAGAAAAGAGTGTGTCTCTGTGACCACACCTGAACATTTCTTACAGACATGTTCTGAGTCTTTTAAAAAAGCTTCAAGATGTAATATTAAAAAAAAAACCCAAGTTCACAAGGAAAATATATCTATGCCAATATCTAAGGTATTCTCCTGTGATTTTATTCCCATTATTTAAAAAATGGCATTAGTTTGATGTTCTGTGCAATTCCAAGGCAGTACTTCAACTATCCAGACAGACCTAAACTACAAGTTACAGAGCATCCTCATGGGAAACACACAAAAAGCAAAGAAAAATATATCAGCCATTCAAACTCAAGTTTAACTAAAGTTTCTTTATATAATTTTCATGACCATACAAATGTCAGGATAATTTGAACCATTTGACAGCAAAACAACTCAAAGCATAAAGCTTGCATGTGCATACAATTCAGGTAAGAAGTAAGTTTGTCTTTTCCTCTTTCCACACATCTGTGATGGCAGGTGCCATGTGGAAGCAGGAGCTGTGTGCTTATATCCTCTCACTTGTCCCTTTCTAGCTGTTTACACAAACTACTTTTTATTGAAAAATGTTTCCATGACTGTTGTTCTTCAAAAACTGCTAAAAAGCCTTTGGTTAAGAACTTTGGTTTTATTTTGTCTTATGAGAAGGGGCCAACTTACTTGACTAATTCAAACCCCCAAAAGACATTTCTGAATTCTGGTTGAAAAGGCATTTCCCTCCAACCTAGGGGTACATTTCCAGCTTAGACATGCTTAAACCTGTGCCTAGTCTTTAACTGTGGCTGTTGACTACCTTGGTCTCTCTACTCCACACTGCTGGCTTCTGCATGTCTCCCTTCTTCTGTACCCCCTCACAGGAGTCACTGGGTGTCACCTCAGGGCTCTGCTTGTCACAAGGTGGTAGATCTCAGAAAGACAGGCAAGGCAAGCCACTGCCTTGTGATTCACTTGTTTACAGCTGACTGCCACTTTAGCTGATTGAATAAAGGGAACGCCTGACATGGCATGTAATTGTTGCTGCAATAACAGCAATCGACTGCTCCTTTCTACCAAATGCCTTCTGTACATCAATGCCCTCTTCATATTACCAAGCACCAGACACCTCAGATAAATAAGACATTAGTATCCAGTACCATTTTAAAAGGGTTGCAAGTGGGGGTACAGGTATTTTAATTTTACAATCATGTGGCATCTCTGTCTCTGTTTCTCCCTAATTCCTATCACTTGGGCTATGCTGTGCAACCCTTGTCCCGGATCCTTCTTTTTCTTCCTTACAGCTTTGTGCTTTCAAACTATTTAAAATTGCATGATATAAAGAAGCCCACGCTCAAAAATTCAGTGTGCTGGGGAATAGGAGGGCATCCTTAAGTTCTCCCCATAAACTTCTGTCTTGCAGATGGGATTTGTTTCCCATGAAGACATCTGCTTTTGGGGGCTGAGATTTTACTGCCAAACACTGGAACAAAGCTGGTGTGGAACCATACAGAATAGAATCCTTTATAGTTTCCTTGTTCTTAATATAGAATATGTTGCAGATACTTGGCAGATCCAGTACTTTTTCTTCTTTTGCTTTCTGTTGTCATTTCCATTATCTGTATAGATACATTCAGGCTGCAGATTGCTTAGAGAAGTAGATGGAAGAATTTCGTAAATTCCAAAGAATACGCATTAAGTATTTGGCAATATATCCTCAGCTAAGAGTTCTTAATGCCATCACACCATGTGTCCGGCCATCCCACCTAATTATATTTGGAATCATTGGCTCCTTCCAGCCAAAGGGAGCTAGAAGTCTCAAAGACATTGATATTTATGTAAGTTCAGTGTAGATTACAGAGGTCTTCTCCAAGTGTGCTCCATGCTATTACTCAAGACCATGAGCATGGGAGAGAAACGCTAGAAAGGAATCCGTTTTAGGAACGGCTTTGTTTGGAGCTCGAAGTCAGGCGGTGCAGGAAACCAAGTCCCTGGCAGGCAAGCACGGCAAGTCAAAACGGGAGGGTTGAAGCTGTTGCTGCCTTTGACTGTTCACCCCAGCCCAGGCAGAAATGGTCGAAACTCTGACGAACCACCGCAGTGCTCAGCTTGGTCTTTCAAGTAGTACCGACTGTGGCTTTGTGGTACCTGTGGCCTGTGTGAACTGAATTTACCTGCCCTGTAACTTCTACTTATGCTCAGGTGCCTTCAGACACCCCCGAGCTCGGGCTTAAGGCAGCACCGAAGCACTCAGGGCAGCATCACCCTGACCGGCGGGCGGGTCCGTCCTCGCCGCGCTCCTGCCGGGGCAGCACCGGGCGGGTTGGCCGGCGGGGCGCCGCGCGGCGCGGGGCACGTTCCCCGGGGCCCGCGGGCGGTCGGTACGGGAGCGGTTCGGGGCGGGCGGTACGCGAGGGGTTCGGGGCGGGCGGTACGGGAGCGGTTCGGGGCGGGCGGTACGGGAGCGGTACGGGAGCGGTTCGGGGCGGGCGGT
>VWZP01009794.1:49648-142170 GCA_013396995.1 Dicaeum eximium | reverse complement strand
CCGGCCTTGTGCCGCCTCCCGCGCCTTGTTGCCGCTCCCGGAGCGGGTGTGCTGTGCTGTGCTGCTGGCAGGGGGACCCAGAGATTCAGCCAGGGACGGGCAGCTCCCGCGTCCTGCCTCAGCGTAGAGCCGTGTCCCGGAGTTCAACATGTCGCTCCTCTGGGTGCCTGTTAGCTGGTGTCAGCCTAGTGTCCCCGAGGAAGGCTGAGAAACTACCTGGAAGATTTAGTAACTACAAGTGGAAGTATTATCTTGTGTTCAGTGTTCATCTACATCTATATACGTATAAAACATACTTTGTCTGTTCCATATGGAATGTTGAGGAGCTTTAGACTGCCAATACTTGTGAGGCTTTCCATATTGAATAAAAACCTACTTCATTTGCTTGCAGATAAAGCTTTTTTCAAGCAACTGGTATAGTGCTAATACAGCAGCCTTCCACAGTTTATCCAAGCTCACTCCAGTTAGGTATATGTTTGAAGTCCTGCTGAGATACACTTAACATTTCATGTTCTAACTCATTTGTGGAGGGTAATAGAAGTGGGCACAGTGTCTGCAAGGTATGACAAATACTCTCCTCTGCTCGGCCCCTCTTGGGATTTTAACATCTGCTGGTAGATGCTGCATTAATCAGGCAGGAGATACTGCCTTATAATTATAATTACAGTCATGAAATGAAACGAGGGAAGGGTTAAGGCCTAAGGGTGTGAACTGCTGAAGGTAGTTTTTGACAAAAATGTTACTAGCTTTTTAGCAGCTTCCTGCTGTGCCTATTTTACAGCGGTACTCTTTAAAGAATAAGAGAAGCACAGTACTTTGATTGAAGCAGGCTGAGTGGTTTCCAGTCTCTTGTAAATCCAGAAATTATATTAATCCTTAGGGGAAGATTGCATTTAAAATATACATACATGGAAGTTTATGTGACTAGGATTCTTCTGTACCAGACAAAAGTTGAGGCCTCTCAGGCTCTGGGTACCTGAAACATTGATCTAAGAACTCAGAGCAGGCCACTGACACCTGAGCTTGTTGTGTGTGTGTCCCACTTAGTCCTGTGAGAGTGATGCATGTTAGCAGGCTTACAGCCCTCCACATTTTCTGTGCTTTGTGACAAGTCTTGGGTATCATGTACTCTTGGTTTCTGAGGACAGATATTGTAGAATGTTGGTCCTGTGCACAGGTGGTATATTGGTGTTTTCAGAGCTCCTGGTCTTTCTCTGACTTTGACAAGAGTAGGAAGTGCGTGTGGCAAGCACGCACAAGTACCGGGCTGCAGCTGTGCTGCCAGCCCAGTGTTGCAGGAAGTGCCAGATCTGCTGCAGCGCTCTCTGTTTACATACACAGTAATGCTCCCACCATCCTTGTGCATCATCTAGCCCCTGCCTCACTCAGAAACTATTCCTGGAAGCAGGTGGGGGACTTGTTATCGTGGCCTGCTTACTGAGCACCCTGATGGTATGGTTTTTTCCTTAGCTTTGAGCATGTGTGCACAAGAGAAACTGAAACCAAGGCGCTGTGGGTATGGTGTTATGAACCTTTGTTAGCAGAGTTTTCAGAACCCTGAGTGAGACCTGGATCTTCCAGGCTGAGGCCATGTCCTCTTAGAACTCCACATCTGTGAGGAAACATTGGCTTACCCTGTACATTTGATAAAAAACTGTATGTTCACTAGGATCCTAAGAGTTAAAGCAGTCATAACACGAAGAGCTCAACTCATCATGGCAGAAATTGTATTCCTTCAGGGAGTAATGTAGCTTGAGGTTATTAATTTCAGTAGTGAAAAATCTCGGGGGAATAAGACAAGAATCTTCTATTTTGAATTTTGGTTCAATCCTTTGGTGAAAGCCAGTTTATTCCAGTAGAAGAAAAGGTATAATGAACATGTCTCTCTTATCTTCACCTTTTTGCTAATGTAGTTGTAATGCATTTCATCTTCAGGTTCTTGTGGAACCTGCAAGATGGCATATCTCTAACTAATCTCTAACTAATCAGGATCTGATTCTACAGGAAACTGCAGGAATTGGACAGGTTACAGAGAATGGAAATGCAGGTGTTCTTTCAATGCCTGTTTGTTTTTCTGCATCCGTGTATACATTTGGTGGAACTTCAGCTCTGTGATTTTCCATGAGCTGGGAGTGCTTTGGTATTTGTGAGGTACTAACAGCCATTTACACAGAAGACAGACCTTTGCAGACAAAAATGAGACTTTTTAATGCTGGTTTTATTTTAGTACAGCTGAGGAGTCTTCTCAACTGGTCTGGGCAACTGCGTTCCATTGAGCTTCTCCTTAGGGAAGTGGCTAGTAAATAATAGAGTGGAACTTCATAGTACGTGTTTAATCCTAGGAAGGGTTGTGATGATGGCTTTGATGCTTACAGGTCAGTTTTTGTTTGTAAATTACTTAGCGTTCAAAAGTGATTGTAATTAAAGCTAATTCAATCTAGCTGATTCTCACTTAGCTCAGAGGTTAGTGCATTTCCTCATCACCCAACAGTGTTAATCTGGAGAGTAGGTCTGGTGTCATAATGTGTTTGTCTAGAAAACCAGACATGCCTGGAAGGCACCACAGAAGTTGCTTGGGGGTTTATTTGATGACCTTCTGAAAAATTAAGCTGTTTAGAAGCAACATATGAGGCCTTTGAGGGCTTCCTACACTAAATGATTCTGTTATTTTCTGAATCAGCAAAGTTAATGCAGAAGGAAAAATCCTAATTACCGATGTGGTCTTGTGTATTTAGTCCTAACTTTTGACCTTAAGTTTTCAGGAAGACTTCACATATTGCAGATTTTAAAAAGAGTTTGCTAATTAACCTTTGATACTCTAGAATTACTTAAAACTTTAAATAATTTAAGATATGAAGTAACTTGTATTTTCCCAAAAGATTAATCTTTCAAATGAATTTGCATCATCTGCTTAAATGAAGACATTACCTGTGTCTTAACTACTTGTCAAAGGTTAAACTACAGGTCTTTCCTAGATGGAAAGCTGTTTAGATATTAGTACCGGAAAATACAGGTTGGGGGCTGTATGCTTAAATGTACATCTGCACAAACATGACTTGCAATGGTGATGTCTCAGTTTAAATCTTAACTTGCCATAATGAATAGACAGTTTGCACATAAACTGTGTCACCTGGTCATTGAGGACTATAAAACAAAGTACTACCAGTTGCTCCTTGGCAGGTTTTTATGTCCAAAAGGTGAAAGCAAATTTTAGATGCAAAAAGTGTGGGTTTTGGATATACCTGTAGCTTTGAAGCATTCAGTAGATGATTTCACATCTGTTCTTTAAAAAACTATCACTACCACTACCCAAATATCAAACAAACAATGAAGAAACCTTCACCCAAAACATGAGAGATACTAGAATTAGCCACGTGTTGGAGATTCTTATTAGGAGATTTGATGAAGTGGGTGCCTGAAATCTGGAAGGGACAAACCCCTTGACGACTAAGACCCAGGTTAGAAACATAAATGCTTGTTATCTTTTCTGACCATCTGCACTATGATTGGTTCAATCCATTACTTTATTTAGGTATTGTTTAATATGCAGTGTTTCAAAGGAAGGAGAAGCAGTTCTTTCTGATGTCTTGTGGGATGACTTGCCCATGAGGGAAGGTTTTGGTTTAGTTCGAGCCGTAGTTAAAAACCTGACAGACATTGAAAAGTCAAGTTGAGGAACGCAGGGAGAGGGTGCATGAAAAAAAAATGGTTCATATCGAAACCAAGTTTAAATCAATTATTTTTGAACTTCTTGTTAATGTAAGTATTTTTGTGTCATTTGTTGCTCTCCTCTCAAATACTATTAATATAAAATGTGAACAGCTTCTGTTGCTCAGGTATTAATGTTGCTAGGCCCTTAACTGAGCTAGTTCCTCTCTTCAGTGTTGAGCAGTGGATACAGTCTTTTCATTAAGGATACATTACTGAAATGCAGGATGATCATATTTTGTAATTGTGTGTTTTCGTCACCATGTATTCATTTCAGAACTTGACACTTGTGCATGTTGAGTAGAAGTCTTCAGTGGGCTGCATGCCATTATAGATGTCTTTACATAGCAAGTTTTTGACCTTTTGAATTCTTCTAAAGTAGTTGGAATTGCATCTTTTTATTAGTTACTTTAGATTTCAATACTATTTATTTTGCCTCACTTGGGTCACCCTTTTAAGTAGTTGTTAAATTGTGATACTACAGTTTTGGAAGTTACTCATCTTAGAATGCTGAAATGTGAACTGGTATAGTGCTTTATGCTGTTTCTTGTGTGTGCAAAGTGGCTTTATCAGAAACATGCTTGCTGTGTTTGAACTGATGAGGTCTTCATGACACAGCCTCTTGACTCTTTTTTACCATCATCCTCAGTGTTTTGGAGGTATCACATGCTTCTGCATTGGTGCCAAAGGCAAGACTGAGTGAAATTCACAAGAGAATACTTCAGAAGATAACTTTGTAAACAATGCTCAAGTTCCAGGATTGCAGGTCTCTGTAGCCCTATTACTATGTTTACAATTGCTTTTTAAACTGCACCTCTATTCATTTGAAAGTGACTGGCTGAAACCATAACCATGGGCATTCCTCTGTTGGGTCTTTACTGCCAGTTGTAGCATCTCATCCTAACAGCCTCCAAAATGTGTTAAAGTTGTGGTTGTGGTGTTTTTTTAGTGCACACTTAACTTGTTAGTTGAAAACTGTGTGTTCTGAAGTTGGTAGTTTAGTAGTGGCCTGGCTTCAATGGAAAAAATACTGAACAGAAGCTAACAAAGAAGTTGCTAAATACATTTTAGCAATTTTAGTGGCTTCTTGGTTAGTGAATGAATTTAAAATTGCATTCATCAGATGTTCTAGCTAAAAGCACACTTCTGAAACCTGTACATATTTTTCAGTTTTTTTTAGCTTTCTTTTCACATAAGGATGCTTAAATGTTTTTGAAGTCAAATTGGATAAAAACTTTAATGCTGCAGCTTTTGAGTTTTGCAGATAGCAATGTAATTGCCAATATGGTTGTGTTTGATTATGTGGTGATCTAGGCAGCCAGTTAATGCTCTTTCCCATTGATGTTGTGGCATACACAAGCTTGATTTTTTTTAAGCTGTTACTGTGCATCCTGCTACCTGAAGAACTTGAGTAAAACACAATTACTTTTTTATTACATTGCCTTTTTTTTTTTTAACAAACTGAATACCTGTACCAACACAAACTGTATTGAGAAATACTGTCTTAGGAAATTTCAGATATTTCTTTATACATAAAGACTTTGATTTCAACCATCTAGGATGGCTGCTGTTCTTCCCATTATCCATGATGGAAAATAAAACCATAAAAAGCTTTAGTAAGTAGTTTGTTTAAAAAAAAATATCCTTGTTAATTTTTCCAGGTTTGGGTTTAAACCTGTTACTTTTCTAATAATGAAAGATTGTTCTAAATAGAAATTGTTAGGTTTTCTGCTACAGAATCTTGGCATTCAGAACAAAGGCAACATTATGTACTAATTACCCTATTTTTAGAACATGATCAGGGAGCTCAGGTCAGTAGTATAGACAAGCATGCAGATACTCTTTAGTCCCGATTTTAATTTGTAATTTTGTAGTCCATCTCCTTCTCAGTATGGAGGCTCTTTTCTGCTGAAAGAGTAAGCAGGCACTATCTAAAATGCAGTAAAAATACCACAAAGAGAGGAGTTCAGTATTTGTTGATTGAGTCCCGATTTCCTGATTGAAAAAATAGTTCAGAGGAAAGCTTAGAATGGGTTTCCACATGGATGAAAACAAATTCTGCAGTTACTGATAGCTGAGTAATAATATTACTTATATAAACTATCCCAGTTTTGTTTTGCAGAATTTGACTTTTTCCCATCAACTGGCATTCTCATACAAGTGTAGAGCACTTTTAAGTTGAAATGTGGAAAACGTGTTTTCATGCTGTAACATATATACATGTATTGTGCAGAGGCATGCAAGCACTAGTGAAATAGTTGCATTGGCAGATGCCTTTAACTCAGGAGTTACTAGGGAGTGCAAAAAAATATCACTCAAAGAGGAGAGAGCAGTTGCAATTGTGTTGTGGTACTTGGTTCTGCATTCTGATGCAGAATTATCTGCATCAGATTATTATTATTATTATCATGTTTCTTTGTTCTCTACTCCACATTCTGAATTTTGCCATATTACCATAAGCAAGATGTAGCAGTTCTGCTTTATTCCATTTTAGTTTCACAGTAACTTCAAACTTGCCTAACCCTTTTAATGAGTTGTAATGAAAGGAACTTGCCAGTGACAGCCTCCGTCTCTTGACCGTGCTGTTACTTGTGTAAATGAAGGTCTAACACTGTACAAAGAAATGCTTTGAACATTTTTTACTTTTACTGTCATTCAGACATTGATGAAAGGAAGGGGGTATGGGGTTATGCATAGCTAAAGAAGAACTACAATAAGCTTTTCCAGCAGAGTTTACTTTCCCTGACTTTAAGATCATTCAGAAGAGGAACTGGGTGTTCCCTTTATGAAAGAATGTATCTCTCATGTGATGATATGAGTGCTTCCCATCTCGGATATTTAAGCTCATGTGCATAGCTAGAAGTTCTGAATGTGTTTTGTGAAATGCTGCTTCTTGTCTGAATTTCTTACCCTTTTCTGCTTTGTCAGGACACCTTACTTCAGCTTCTGCTAAAGATTCCCATATATTGCCATGCCAGTTAGCATTTCTCCTGTTAACTGTGCGTGTCTTTTGCACATAGTGGATGAGTTGGTGCTAGCACATTAAGTTGTGTCAAAATGAAGGGATTTGAGTTACTGCAAGGGTCCAATGTCACCTTCTTGATACTGGATTGAGGCACCTGAATTCCTTGCTTCCACTGACCATTAGCTCCTTAGTCTCCTTATGCAGAACTTTATAGCTTTTTTATTAGTATTGTGTTCTTTATCATATCATACTCCTGTTTTCTGCGCTCGTATTTGGACAGAGATCTGTTCTAGATTAGAAAATTTAAATAAATTTTGTCTTATTTCTGTTCCTACATTAACAGTTAGAAATCTTTTGTTAACAGAATAACTTTGAGGCACTAATAAAGGAATTGTCTCTGAAGAGTTCAGTGGATGATAATGTCTTTTGTCACACAGATGTGGTATCTTGATGTTCTAGCACTGCTCTACTCTGCTCATTTGATTAAGATTGATTTTCTTTTTTGGACCTTCAGCTTTCCTAAGGAGACATATTTTTTCCCTAAGATGAATGATATAATCTGTTTAATGTGTTTATCTGCCTTGTTAATCATAGAAACATAGAATTGTTAAGGTTGAAGAAGGCCTCTCCTCTAAGATTGAGTCCAGCTGTTAACCCAGCACTACTGTGTTCACTGCTTAACCGTGTCCCCAAGTGCCACATCAACACATCTGTTGAGCACTTCCAGGGATGATGATAGCAGCACTTCCCTAGGCTACTTGTTTTAATGCCTGACAACCTTTTCAGTGAAGAAAGTTTTCCTAATATCCCATCTAAACATGCTCTGGCAGAACTTGAGACCATTTCCTCTCATCCTGTTGCTTGTTGGGAGAAGAAACCACACCCCTCCCAGCTACAGCCACCTTTTGGGTTGTAGTAGGGAGTGATGGTCTCCCCTCAGGTTAATAATAGATACAATATCCCCTTGTTTCATGACCAGTTTTCATGCTAGTGGTAATGGATGCATTAATTTGATCTTAAAAGTATTAAGGAAACATTTAGTTCTCCTAGTTAGTACCGAACTTCTCTCTCTCTCCCCTAACAATTTCCCTACCTAGTGATTGCTGCCATAGCTTCTGCTAACAGTTTTGGAAGGAGCAATTCCTTTTTTGGGTTGTAGTACCAAGACATTTGAAGTGGGAACTGTACCATGTACTGTGCACTTTTTAAACAGTTCACTCAGTTCTCACAGAATTGTTTAGGTTGGAAAAGACATCTAAGATCACTGTGCAGAGCATCTGAGCTCTTTAAAGTTACAAACCTCTGTTAGAGGTTTTGAGCAAACTACCCAGACAATTATTTTGAACATCTGCGGTCAAAGAGTATTTCCTAATGTATCTCTACACTATTTTAATTTTTGTTTTCTGTATTTAATGATGATTATGTAAGGAGAAATCTTACAAGTTGTCCTGGAATTTCTAGGCAAGAGCATCAGTTATAAGTAACTTCTAGTGATTGTATTGCTCTTGAGTTTCCCAGTGTGTAGTGAGAGTTGAACTTGGCTGGTATGATGTCATTTGTCTGGCACCTTTGGTTTCTGCACACATTGCAAATAGTTTACCAGACTTAATCCTGATGATTTTTTTAGTACAACTAGCTGTCCTCCAGCTGAATCTCTCTTTTCTTCACTGACATCTGACTTGGTCCACTACTTAGTTTGTTACCTTATTTTGCAGCTTCTGAATCCCACGCAGGGCTCATTTGTTTTGGGTATTTTCTGTTAATGTATTGCTTTTACTTGCCCGAGGCTTGCCAGGGACAGAAGAGGCTGATATGCTGTTCTGTGGAAAAGTTGTCTTGTATTTGTAGTGCTCTCAATTATTGACTTTTGAGGAAATCAGTTTGGACAAAAGGACAATTTATTTTAAAAATGTGACTTAATAAGGCTTGGCTGTAGTTGGGGTCTGATAGCCTCAAAAAACCCATTTGTGATTCTTGAACAACTTGAAAATTTTCTTTTAATTGCCATTCCAAGGTAATTGTGTGAGCAATTTGTGTAGAGAAGAGGAAGAGTTGTTTCCTGCAGGGGAGGGTACGGATACTGTTTGTGGTATGCTCGGAGATGCTGAACAGCTGAGATATGTTGTCAGCCTGCCAGCCTTGGGGCTTGTGCAAAAATGCCATTGTTTTGCTGGAGGAACTGTGTCTCAGGAGTGTCTTGCTGCCTCAGCTGACTTGTCACCTCGCTGTGACCTGTCTTCCTGAGGGCGAGCGGATGTCCGGGTAATCCAATAGCGGTGTGCTTACTTGGGGCACGGAAAGCTGATCTGAAAGAGAAAAGGCTTCTCACCAAAGCCTGCGTCCTAGCTGTAACATGGCTGGTGGCTCTGTGTGAATTCAGGTCACTTTCTGTGTGGATAAAGGAAAGATTAGGAAGTGCTGAACACTTAGAGTTTGTATTTCTATCTTTGCTTATGCAGAATCACTTCGTGAAGAAGTGATAACCCTTGAAAACTGAAAGCTCACTAAGGACTAACTTGAGGATGAGCACATGAACATTCTGCTTGTATCAAACTCCATTATTTGAAAAACATGACAGTTTAACAAGATCCAGTGTCCTTAAAGCCTAATGAAAATAGTAAATTGTCACATGGTTTTGATAAGTTTAAAATTTTAGAGGTGTTTTGCTAGTTTTTAGTAATTCTGCAGGATGCATTCAAAACTGGGGGTAAGCTAGTGGTGGATTAAGTCTTCTAACCTTTCCATTTTGATAAAGAGCATGCTTTCTTGTAATGGCAGACAGGCTTAATGTACCTGTATGAAAGAGATTTTAAATTTAAACCTTCAAGAAACTTGCAGTGTAGCTTGCTTTTCTGTACTTTTGCCTTCTTTTTGTAGCACGAACTTCCTACACATTCTCTTTGAAGTCCTGAAAAGATAACTGTTGCTTTTCTTCAGCATATTTTTACAATGAGCAGCAAAACATTGTAAGTAAAGCCTGTGGGCACCTCTGTATTTGACCGTAATGCAGTTTACTGCATTCAAAAAGTTAGTGGTCATAGCTGTTCAAGTAACAGGGAAGTAAAATATTTTACTAGTACGGTTTTTTGCGTGCTGGCTTTATTCAGGGATATAGACTACCCTGTATTTGTGCTAATTCCAAGCAGTGTCTTAGTCCAAACCAGTCACCTAGACACTGAGGCTTGAAGTAATACACCAGGTGTATCCAGGTTTGTTATAATCCTGCACTGACAACTGGCGAACTTACATCTCCCTGGCACTACTTCAGGGAGTGGTGCTAGTGGTTATGTTGCTCACATGCCAAGGTGCAGCTGCTGTTTACGAACCTAAATGCACCTCTGAATGAACTGGGAAGGCCTGCTGTGTCTTATGGAAAGTGGAGTGATACGAGTTCTATATTTAAATGTTTAGTGTTGGGAAGATACTGCAAAATAAATACAATGCTATTGATTGTGGTATATAGTGTATTTGAAAGTCTGAAGACTAGACCAGGACCTTGAACTGGGCATTTCACAGAGATAGTCTAGGTTGTTTGCTCTTAAGGAATGCGTTTTCTCAGTGCTTTTCTGCAGTGTTTTTGTTGCTGTTTGGGGTTTGTTTTTTTTGTTTTTGTTTTTTTTAGCCAGTAGAGCTGTGTTTGCAGAGAAACTTATGGTTGTTTAAGTAAATGACAGTAAACAAAATGTGATGCAACTACATCTCTTCCATGCTCGTGGGTTGCACAGATTAGCCTAAGTGTCTGCCAGCATAGTTTCCTTGGCAGTGCCTTGTAGGTTCCTTAAGAACAGTTGTCTATAGCTGGCAGATAATTGTCATGACAGACACTAGTATCTTCTCAGTTTGCAGAACTCTTCCAACTGTGTACATTCTGATACTGAGCTGTGTAAAAACTGGAGGGAAGATTAAGGGATGGGATATGAAAATGACTGCTGCAAGGAGAATAGGAAAAATTGGATGAGAGAGAGAAACACACTAGAGGAAGGCTCTGAAGTTGACAGCTGCTTGATACAGTCTATTTTAATTTCAAAAAATTTGAAACAATCTTTGAAGAATGTTATTCAAAGTCTTTGAGTAAACTGGGCCATAATTTGAAAACATACAGTGCTTGCATGGATTGTTAAAGAGCCAGAAAGCAGAGGGTGACAACTGCCCACTGCAGTGAGGAGAGGCAGACACTGGAGTCCCACAGGGCGCTGTAGCGAGATGAATGCCTTTAGTATGGTCAGAAGTGATCTTGGAAAGAGGATGAACAATGAAAGGATGGATCAAAGTTTGTGATGACAAGTAGTTGTTCAGAGGTGAAAACAAGGGCCCAGTGAGGAATTCAGTAACCAGAGACTGTTGGTGAAACTTGCTCTGCTACACAGTTGCATGGTGTAGCTTTAAACTGGTCTCTGAGCTGAATATTGCAACTCAGAAACTTGAGTGATATCATCAGTTTACCTGCATGGCTTTTGGGAAAATGAGGACTAGCTTCTGAAATAAAAATTTGTTACAACATTGTCAAATACTTGCACTTCTGATCCAGTGTGGCTTTTTCTGAATGTAATTAAAAGTTAGAAGTGTTTGTGAGGGAATTCTTACCACGCCACTTGTGTAAAACTGAAATCACAAGACAAGCAAATATGATCTGAATAAAATGAGTCAAGAATGTTGCTGTAATACCTCTTACTGAATTGTTAGATGTTCTTTGGTTTGTAGCTGTGCTGCCATTTTATTTATTAGCAAATGCTGTATTATTTTTCTGATATAGATGGGCAAGTACTTGGTTCTCTAGTTTTTCTGCATATTAGGGAATTGAATCTTTTTGATTACATTCTAGATCTTTATTGGGCACTATGAAATGATGGTCCTAAATGAGGACACCAGATGCCTTCTTTCCATGTAATTGTTGGGAAGTAGTTATGACACCAGAAAAAATGTATTTAGATTGTATTTATATGAAGTGTAGGTGTTTAATTCTGAAGTTTAGATTCTAACATGTTTCTTCATATTGACTGTTATGTCCTGATCTTACTGGGATTGTGTTTTTGTGTTACACTTTGGACAGATCAAACACAGTTTTCACTTTTTCTGGAACACATCCATCCAACACTTGCTAAAATTCCCATTTGAATAGATTGCAAGGAGTTGAAATTCCTGAAGGAAACTTGAATTTGTTTAGCTTACAGGACAGCAGGTAAAATGGAGACTCTAAAGCAATGGTTTCCTTGCTTTCTGGGCCAAAGAGTTATTCCTGGTAGTTGGTGCCTCCTGAATTTCTGGCAGATGGTAATGATGGGGCAGTGTTTTCTTGTGCATGGTATTGTCTTAGACTTCAAGTTACCTAAAACATCTTTGTGGAGACAAGACTCCCAAGTACTGTTTTGCTGGTAGAAAATGTTAGTAATTTTATAATATATTTGAGAACATAGGTTCTTCATAGTATACAAGATTTGCAATAGTCTCAATATCAAATGTTTCTAGTTACTGTGTATGGAATATGTTTATGATTTTACTGAGATATTTAAGAAAACTGTGATCATTCTGAACATGGGAATTAGTCACATTCAATAGCCTGACACCTAGCATCGATTTTTTTGGTAAAATGTTGCAATATTGTGGCTATTCTGAGGAACTACTTGGATTGGTTTTGTAAAGTTGGGATTAAAAGTAATGCCACAAAAAGGAATTAATTCATTCTTAATTCATTCTTAATTTTTCATTCTTAAATTGTTTTAGCTGTAAGTATGCTCTGTCTGCAATCACATGCTGGAAATGGATAAACAGTTACCAGCACCCTTTTTGCTTCAGTTTTTATCAGGTTATATTCTAGTTTTAGGACTGGAACTAATTTTCAGTCAGTGATACTAATACTTGATGCTTAAATTTATGTGAATGGTTCTAAACCAGATCAAAGTTTTTCAATATTTCTCTATGTTTACACTGAGAGCTCAAAATGTGCAAGGGAGATGTGCCACGCTTCAGACTGTAATCTGTATTTATCATGGTTCATAAAGCTGACACAGTTTGTGTTTCTTTTGGTTTTATTGCACGTGACCATAGAGTTTATACCTGAAATCTAGTGCTGCTGTTCTTACTCTTTTTTTTTTTCCCTTTTCTAGTGTTTGAAATCTAGCAGAATGGCAGACATAGACAAGTAAGTAAAATCTGTAGGTTACTGAGGCTGGGAGTGTGTCCTGTGCTGTGCTTGATGTGGCTGGGCTCTCCAGATACTGGATGGGCAAGGTGTAGATACTGGCCTCAAGCACTGTGGCAAGACCTGAGGTTTATAGCGTGTGGGAGAAAAGCTTATGTTGCTCATGATAAATGGGTTTGTGATCTTAATTGTTAGCAAATATAAAAGTGGAAGAAGGCATGAGTCAACTTACTATATTAGTTGGAATTCTGGAGAGGAAAAACAGATAATGTTGTCAATTCTTATTGTTTTACTCTGTGTAGGGCTTTTTCTATACTTTAAGTGCTCTTATTTTGTGGCATTTGAAGTATAGTGTAGGTGATCCTACCCACAGTTCTCAAGGCCTGTACATCTTAAGGAAGATATGTGGAGCTGAAGGAGGCTTTGACTGGTTGATAAGAACAGGAGATGGAGTTTTTTACAAAAGGAAACTTTGTAATTCTGGAAAGTTGCTAGTTCTTTAAGCTGTTCTGGGGTTGTCAAATGTGAAACTTCTGTGAAGACAAATTTGGCTTTGTTTGGCTATTAAGATTTGTTTGTTGTAGATCAAAAGATGCAACAGTTTGTTTCTACCCACATTATCTCTAGTTTGAGCTCTTTAAGCTCATTATAATATAAAATTAACTTCTTGATGCTGTTATTCAATATTTCTAATAGCAAAGAACAGTCTGAACTTGATCAGCAGGATATGGAAGATGTTGAAGAAGTAGAAGAAGAAGAAACTGGTGAAGATGCCAACAGCAAAGGTAATGTTGAAACCATGAGTTTCTAAAACTCTAAGCATATGTGCTTAGTGTGTTAAAAGGCTTTTACTGCAAAAAAATAGGAAGTGGTAAAACAATTTCAGATGTACAATTGCATTTAAGTTCTGAAGCAAGGACTTTTTTTTTTCAAATTGTGTGATTTTTATTAGTTGTTTCCAGTTACCCATTTTAGTCATGGTTAATACCAGGTTCAGGCAGTGCTGGCCACCTGTATAATTGGAAAATATAGAATTATTGTGGATGTGTGCCTGGATTATTTCAAAACTGAAAACAGTTAAAAACTTCGTAAATGTGGAGCTTTGGGTATAAAAAATGAATGTGCATATATATATGTGTGTGTGTATCTCTTACTTTTGATCAGTCAGTAATAATTTGCTGCTGAGTTGACAGCGAACAGAACAAATCATGCTTAGTGTTACCACTCTGAAATTAAATCCTTTTCTATTCCCCCCTCAACAAAAAACATAAGCACATATCAAAATACTTGTTTTGCCAGTGCTGAACAGTCTTACTCACGCTTTGTATTTAAAGTGTGGGGGCACAGATGGAATCTAAAGAGCAATTAACCAAAAGAGAAGTAACTAATAATCTCTGCAATAAAATTACTTGGACTGCTAATAGTGCCATGTTACATGTTTGCTTGAACAGAATAATAATACTAAAGTAGAACATTTTGCTGAAGATGTTGTGCTTTGCTAATCTATTGAAAGAAGTGTTTTCAAAACTGGATTGCAAAATTTTGGGGAACACGTTCATTAGCTGAAGTAGTTAAATGGTATACAGTAATTAAATGGTAAGTATTCAGGTGTTCCACAGGAACCTAGAGATGAATAAGGTGTGTTTTTGTTTTTTTCCCAGAATATTGTAGGTGAGAATCAGAGGGAAAATTATACTCTAGGAATCCTGGAGTGAAATCGAATTTTATAAATCAGAAACATGTTTTCTTAGTAGGGAAACTTCACACAGTTTTAGAAGTTCTTCTGCATCTATAATTCTTGCTTGTCTAATTTTCTCCTTTTTAATGCACAATTATTTCTTTCAAGATTGGTCCAAAATATGCACTTGGTGCTTACATAATCTTCTTTTTTAATTTAGCTCGGCAGTTGACTGTGCAGATGATGCAAAATCCTCAGATTCTTGCAGCCCTTCAGGAAAGACTTGATGGTCTGGTGGGAACATCTGCAGGATATGTAGAAAGGTACAGCATTTGTTTAGTATGACCAGAGCGTTAAAATGGTTCTTTTTTTTCTGAACAGTGTTGTCTGTGGCATTAGTGGTCATAAACCACTGTGCTGCTCAGATAGCAGAAAAACTAATACAGTCTGTCTCTAGTGCATCTCAGAATTGAAGAACTTTTATTTTAGGTTTCATGAAGAAAAGAATGCTGATATTTACAGTGGCTGATGTTTTCTTCTTCAGTTACAGTATGGCACACTTCTAGGATACTTTCCTGCTCCTTGGAATCTCTTTTGTAGCTTGCCTTGGTCACGAAACATCAGTCATTTAAACTGTAGACAGATACTTGGAGGCTCGGTGTCTCTAATATAGTCATTTTATGCTTAGACTGTAACCATTAGCTGATACAGGAATGTTATTAGCAGTTCTTCATGAGGATTTCTCATGTATCAAAATCTGCTATAAATTCTTGCCAAAATTTTCCATAGTTGATCTGCATCTATGGGGCGTGCGGTAATTGCGTTCCACGTCTGTGGAATGCTTTTACACATTTGTAATTCAGTGGCTCATTTAGCAAACCAGTTCTGGCTCACTTTGGGTCAGACTGTGTTTGAAGACAGTGCTATCAGCTGCTGTACTCACTGAAACAAAGCAGCAAATTTTGAGATTAAATTTCTTAACAAAGAATAACTCAGCTGTCTTGAACTTTTTCATAAAACCAAGCAAATTAATGGTGAGACCTTTCTTAGTTGTACTCAATACTATGATTTTACTTTGTTACTTATTGATAATGTAGAACTTGTTTTTAGAATGAAGGTTTATTACACAAATTTCTCTCATGATTTACCTAGGTGTTTGGAATACTCTGGTTCTAACTGTGGTTGATCCTCAATTTAAGAGCTTGTGCTAAGGATTTCAGTCTCGTTGGTGAAATCAGTTGCAGCTTTGATTTAAACTTCCTAAAGCTTAAAATAGTGTAATATGTGTTGTGGTACAAGTTGGTTAACTTGCAGGGAGTCTGGTTAAGGAAAGATCAATATGTGCTTAAAATGCAGCATTAGTAACAGTCCTGTCACTGAATTTTTCAGCTTGCCTAAAGTTGTTAAAAGACGTGTGAATGCTCTCAAGAACCTTCAAGTTCAGTGTGCACAGATAGAGGCAAAGTTCTATGAGGAAGTTCATGAGCTGGAAAGAAAGTATGCTGCTCTCTACCAGCCCTTATTTGACAAGGTATTGTAACGCTACTCTTACTTGAAGCTTCATTGAAAATACAAGGGAATATAAAAACCAGAAAACTTACTCATATTCCAAATTACTTTGGTCTCATATGTGCCTTTTCAGTTCAATTGATACAATTTTGCCATCCAAGTGATTATCAACTAAGAGAGCTAAAAGTTAAGTCTGTTCTATAGTTACCAAAATGACTGCAGTATATCAGACCTCATTTTAACTGAGCAAATGTCAGACGATACCATAAGTTTTCTGGGACTTTGGTGTTTATTTTAGTGTGTTGAAAGCATCCTAACTGCTGAATCTGTCTTCTACAGCCAGAAGAAAATGTTTTGATAAATAGTTAATGTATTACTAATTGTGTCATTTAGGATTAGGAATTTATTGGTTAGGGCATTGCTGATTGTAGTGATTAGGAAATTTGAAAATATTCTTGGTTTAATCTTCCAGCGAAGTGAAATCATCAATGCCATTTATGAGCCTACAGAAGAAGAATGTGAATGGAAATCAGATGCTGACGAAGAAATATCAGTGAGTATCTTAATCAGTTCTCATCAATATCTCAGGCTTTAGCATGAAACAAGATTCAATAAGCAGAAGTTTTAAACATGTTTGTAATGATTACCTGCTATTAATAATGATGCTAATTCTTAATGGTTGCTTAAAGCATCCACATGATACTTAATAGTACTGGTATCAAGAAAGAACTGATGAACCTTATGGGCACCCTTAAAATTAAGGAAACCAAATATTTTTATTTTCTCAAGGAGGAAATGAAAGAGAAGGCTAAGCTCGAAGAAGAAAAAAAAGATGAAGAAAAAGAAGACCCTAAAGGAATCCCCGAGTTTTGGCTGACAGTATTCAAGAATGTGGACTTACTCAGTGATATGGTTCAGGTAGGTGATGGTCTAGCCTTGTTTAAAGTTGCATTGGTAATTAATCCAAGTGTCTAAGAAAGCACTGGAAACACTGTGATGCTTCATATGTCTTTTGAAGAGCAATAATGAAACTGTTACTTGGATGTCATCTATGATAACTTTTCAAGTGAGAGTACGGAGCTATGAAATACCTCCCTGCTGTTTTATTTTTTGAACCTATTCTATGATACTAATAAATTTTTGGTGCTTATAGAAGTGTGTGTGAAAAGTGTATTAGGCACTACTAAAAACTGTACGTGGTGTTTGCATGGGTTTTGGTTGTGTACTGTACTGGGGACTCTGTACACAGCCATTGTTGCCATCTGCTGGTCATGTTCGTAGAAGTATTTCAGTGTTGTAACAAGGTTTTTTTTCTAAGGAAAACTTGTTCTAAACATGGCTTTTTATCTCTGCGAGGCCTTAAATCTGTGTATAATTGAATGTTATGAAAATTAAATACACTGTGTTTTCTCTACAGGAACATGATGAACCTATCCTGAAATACTTAAAAGATATAAAAGTGAAATTTTCAGAAGTTGGACAACCTATGGTTAGTTTGACTTAGTAAACAAGATTACTTTTGTGTTATCTTAAGAACTATTTGTATTTTAGCAACGTGGTCTGTGATAGCCAATTGTCTTGTGGAAATCATGAGAAAATATACAGCTGCTGCTTCTGAGAAAGCGGTACAAGGTCTAGTGCTAGTCTTACACCACCCTGTGAATGAATGTATACTAAATTTAACCTTCAACCTCTGTTGAGACTGGCCTTAATATCTGATAACTTAAGTTTCATCATTGCATTTCGATACCTTTGGGTACTTTTTGTACAACTGCTGTAATTTCCTGTATTTCCCTGGCAGAAATCAGACAGTTTTTTAAGTTCTAATATTTTTAAATTTAGAAATTCTCCCTATACATTAGTAGCAGGAAATCTGTGTGCTGGGAGATCTGTCATTACTACAAGCAGTATAATAACTAGAAAGTGCAAGATCAAGTAAATGAAAAGATTTGAAGATTTATTGTACAACTTGGGTAGCAAATTCTAGAATAAGTTATGGATGTATTGGAAAAAGGTGTATTCTGTTGCATGTGTATTGTTTTGATTTAGATGTTAAGAAGTTAAAGGTGTTTAAATAACTAAAGTTACTGTTCTGCAATTCTTTTTAAGAGTTTCACATTAGAATTTCATTTCGAACCAAACGACTACTTCACAAATGAAGTGTTGACAAAGACATATAGAATGAGGTCAGAGCCAGATGATTCTGATCCCTTTTCCTTTGATGGACCAGAAATCATGGGTTGTACAGGGTAAGTGCTTATAGATAGCTTTATGGCAATATAACAGATTTTTCCTTACCGTTATCCAGCTGTAGAGTTTTACAGCATCTTGGGGAGGTGCTGAAAAAAATACTTCCCCTGGCAACTTGTGAATAACTAAGTTGGACATGACTTTTTTAGTTATTACCAGTAACTTCAATACAATAGAGAAAACCACATTATTTGTGTTGAATAATTTATAAGCATATACATTATATAGGTATAAAAATTAAAAATGTATTTATTTAGAAATACACTTCTGCAGTCATGAACGGCGAATTGAAAGGTGGATGGTGGTATCTTTTAGTAGGCCTGGATAGCTTTTGCTAGAATTTGATTGCTTGTTTTAATATTTTTGTATTTCTAACATGCAGCATTTTGGGGAGTTTCCAGATTTACTTTTTATATTGCAGTTGTCCATTTTGTTTTATAAGCGTATAATGTTTGCCTTTGAACGTCTGTCTATTTGAGAAATGGAGATTAGTCATCATAATTCCAGGTTACTCATTTTAAAAAGCTGTCACACTCCTTTCTTAGTGATATCTTCTGTTTTAAATTAGTTAAGTAATTTTTTCTCTACATGTCCCATTTTTGTGAATAGAGGGATGCAAGAAAACTGTGTTGTATATAATTATCCTTATGAGTACACTTGGGCCCGTTCAGTAGTTTTTAAGTTCAAGTCTCCAATGTTCTGACTGCTCTTCTGGGTGATAACAGCTAAGTTACAGCTTATCACTGCATAGTCAGTGTTGGTTTTACTCTTAATCTCCAGTTGCTCATACTGACTTTATTTACCTCTTTACTTCCCAGTCACTTAACATATTGTGCAAAGTCTTGTAAGATTTAGTTTTAGGTGCTTGAGTAGCTTTGATTAAACTGTTTTGTCTTCCCCAGTTTGGACTGATTTGAAAATCATGGCAGAATTTGGTGTGAGATGCCACTGCTTTTGTAAAAATGATTAACTCCTAGTCCTTGTTTTCTCTTTTAGATAAGACAGCTCCTTCTTGTCCCAAAGCAACTCACTCCATTTCTTTGAGTCTGTAAAAGAATCTAATCACAAACTTCTGCAAATGTAGTTACTTTCACTGATGTGACTTCCTCGTTTATGTGTCATCAGGATGCTTTGACTGTTAGAGAAGCCTGTAGACATGATTTTGCTCTGTAAGCAGGATAGAATTAGAAAACCCCAAAAAAACAAAACCCAAACAAATGGATATAACACAAGAAGACAAAACCCTCACAAACAACTCGAAATCAGCCAAAACCTACATGCCTACTTGATGCATTTTTTAAAGGACTTACTGGTTATAATGATAGATGTGGTGAACTTTGGCATATTGCTAACATGCCCAAATACAACCCTTCATTATAATGGATGGGTGGCTCTAAAAATGGTGCAATACTAGTTGTTGATAGAAAACTAAGCAGTACTTGGTACCTAATGAAAATTAGCATTTCAGAGATTGAGTGGAGAAGGAAAAACTTCTGGACGGAAATAATCCTAAAATGAACCTGTTACTCTTGTTCTCAACCTATAAACTAATGAAAAGTTAGCACTGAATAAATAATACCTTAATATTTTCTCTTCCCTGTGTGTATTGCAGCTGTGATAGTCTCAGTAGATACTTGTAACAAGGGGAATGGTATTAAGCTGCAGGTGGTTGTGGGTTTTTTGTTGTCATTTGTTTTTTATTTACTCTTTAGCTGCCAAATAGACTGGAAAAAAGGAAAGAATGTTACTTTGAAAACCATTAAGAAGAAGCAAAAACATAAGGGCCGTGGAACAGTTAGGACAGTGACAAAAACTGTTTCCAATGACTCTTTCTTCAACTTCTTCAGTCCTCCTGAAGGTAAGCTGAACACTAATTTACGTGTATTAACTTTAAATATAGAATGTATCTCACTCACTTGTTTCTTCTGTTCTTTTTTCTACAGTTCCTGAAAGTGGAGACCTGGTAAGTTGGCCTATTTAGAACATGATTACAGTGTTTTTGGACTTAACTGCTCCTGTCTTTAACTGAGAATACTTATGAAGGCTTGTATGTATTTGAGTTTTCTTTTTTAGAAGGAGTGTTTGAGTTGGATGGTAGAGTTTAGTTTAGTCATCTTTAACAGTTTATGCTTCCTGAAAGCTACCTTGTGAGTTGTTAACACTTGTAGAAATGTAGTGATCTACATTATTAGTCTTTGATTTAATGGGTGGTGTCAGTCTTTCCCTTCAGGTGTTCTTTGGATGATTTTATCTAATGTCTAAATGTATCTAATTTGTGTTTTATTCTGTTAAAAACTTCTCAAGCTGTTAACTCTTAAAGAAAGTAATAAAGCAAGAACAGGAAACTGCAAGACCCTGCTTTTCTGTGTGCTCACTATGGCAATAAACCATGTTTTTGTAAGGAGGAAAACTACCAAAATACTTCACAATATTTATACTATATATAAATACTGTATATATTATGCAGTTTGAGTGAGAAATATGAAATTAAAGCTTCCAGAAGCATGCTGTTAGAACTCTAGTTTGCATGGACACCAAAAGCTGTATGTTCATAACATTTAGAAAAACAAAACCCAAAAAGAAGCATTTTGAATTTAAAATAGTTGCTCAGATGGGAGACAAGAACACTTGGTATGAAAACAAGAGGAGTGAAAGTCTAGGATTGGATCTGAGAGCATTTTTAGGTGTTCAGGTGCTTCAATAGTGGCTTTGTCTAATGGGAATCAAGAAGGAGATGCACTGTAGGAATCAGAAGTAGGTTGTAAAATCTTTAATGTGATAGGCTCACGTGAGTGTTGTTCAGTTCTTTAAGAGTATTGTGCATATGAACTGAAAGTCTATGGGAGATATTAAATAATCTTTATGCTTGGAACAAAAGAAACTCCAGAGCTGTATATAATTAGGCTTACTGAAGCAGCAGCTCCTCACTGTGTAATGTAGGTGGCCTGTTCAAAATATCGAACTTGGCCCCTCAGTTTCAGTTATGCAAAGCAGCTCCTGTAACAAAAAATATCAGTAATGGGATTTATGTAAATCTGGCCACAAAATCCATGTAATTTGTGTGAATGTGTCAAAAGTAGTTACCATCTTACAGTTTAGGAAATAATATTGTTTTATGCAGGATGATGATTCCGAAGCGATCCTTGCTGCAGACTTTGAAATAGGTCATTTCTTGCGTGAGCGTATAGTGCCCCGGTCAGTACTGTACTTCACTGGAGAAGCTATTGAAGATGATGATGATGATGTAAGTATGATGTTAATTCTGAACACTAAAAACCTTGAAATAATGCTGTTTAAAGACCTTGGGTAATTTCTTACATTGGAATCTTTAGAATGGGATGTACCAACTTTAGTTGCAGCAGAGCTTCCTAGATTGTTCAGGAAGAGCAGCATAAAGATAATTCTTCTTTGAAGTAGTGACTTCAGAGTTTTGTGGCAAAAGCAATGGTTGAAGCTGATCATCTAGAGGATGTCATTAGTAGCATTTTGTGTGTAAGCATTCCTAGAGAAGTGTACCCAATACTTTGTGGAACTGTAATTGGCTCCCAGAGAGCAAATGAGACTGTTTAGATAGCTGCTGAGCCTGTTCTTTGTGCTTGCAGTGATATTGGGCTGTGAAGTTTTAGGAGATTCAAGCCTCATCCTTTCANAAAAAAAAAAAAAAAAGCCTAGATAAGCACATTCAAAGCATGCCAAAATAATCAAAGCAAGTTCTTCAAAAGCTTAAGTGTTTTAAAAGAGCTAAGCTTGAAATTGGCAAACCACATAGCCTCAGAACTTTATACAGGTGTAAAACGTTTTTCTGTCACTGCCTCTACTCAGACAAGGATAGTTTGACTGTTAAGATGGCTTAGATACATCCTGTCTTAAAAATAATTTTTAGAGTCTAAATTGTTGGCCCTTGTTGCAGAGGCTTGGCTGGGGCTGTGGAGGAGGGAGGTAGTGACAGAGCAGGTTGTCTTGAGCTCCGCTGTCCCCTGCCGTCCCCAAGTGGTACCGCAGTGTCATCAGCTCCTCCTGGACTGCTTGGAACCAGGAGTCTGCTCTGCCAAAGCTCACCACGGGAAGTTGAACATTGCTTGTGCTGATGCAAGAAGTATTTTTAAATCTGACAGACACAGGAGCTTCTTGATTCAAGCTGAAAGAGAATAGGTTTAGATGAGCTATTAGGAAGAAATTCTTTAGTGTGAGGGTTGTGAGACACTGGAACAGGTTGCCCAGAAAAACTGTGGATGTCTCATCCCTGCAGATATTCAAGGCCAGGTTGGATGAGACTGAGTAACCTGGTCTAGTGGAAGGTTTCCCTGCCCATGGCAGGGTTATTGGAGCTAGATGACCCTTGAGCCCCCATCCAATCCAAACCATTCTGTGATTCTCTTAAGATCACAACATGTAGTGGTCTCTGACATCTACTTGAACTACAAATGGCTGCATTTATGATGCTATCAAAACTATTTATTTTCTCTTCTAGTATGATGAAGAAGGTGAAGAGGCAGATGATGAGGTAAGATGACAGATGCCCTTGATTCAAATAGTTTCCCTGTTGTAGTTTGTTATCTGGAATAAGAGTTCTTTTAGTTTCTGAGTGCTCTGGACACTAAATTTAAGAATTATTTCTGAAATAAGATAGAACATACTGTTTTGTGGATGTCAGATGAATAATTAAAAAATTTTTAACCCTAAAAATTTTAACCAAAGCAACCAGCATGACAACAACGAAAAACCCAAACCAAGCTAAGACAACCCTTAAGGTATCTTAAAAATTAAGCTGGCACTGATGCAAAAGATATGCTTTATGACAATAAATGAATACAATATGTATAATATAAAGTGGTAATTAATGTATTTCTAAGTACAATTTAATCTTAATCTTCGTGAAAATGGCTCCGGAAGCTCAATGTGGATAAGCTAGAGAAATATTAAGTGTTTTCTTTCAGGAGGGGGAAGAAGAAGCAGATGAAGAAAATGATCCTGAGTATTCCCCAAAAGTAAGGAATTAAAAAAATGAATGTTTAAAGCTTGTGTATGCATACAAACATTTAAAATTTTATGTATGTTGAACCTTGATTTCAGTTTAAGTATTAACCCAGTAGTTCCTATGGGTGAGCATGCTTTGTTTTGAGGCTGTTTCAGGCCTAATTCTGACAAACTAGAATTGGTAGAGAAACTTCTACAAAGCTCTTTCTCCAGGAGTCATTTCGTAAAAGTAACTTTTGGCTTTGAGCACTGAGGTTACTCAGGCTTGGTTTTCTATAAACTTGTCTTGCACCAATTTGCTGCCTAATGATGAAAATTGCAAAATGGTTGTAAGGACATTGAGGCAACTGTGTCATCCAGCTTCAGTTTTTGGGAACTTGCTACAGGCTGGCTCTGGCATGGGTTTTCCCAGCAGAATACAAAATAGGCTCTTTCATGTTAAGTAAATGGCAAGTCTTTCATTGTTTGAGGTAGCAGAAGTCAAGGTTCAGGAATGCATCTACAGCCAAGTCCTAAAATGCAAACAGCCAAGAGCAACTGAAAGCGTTCTTATTCCATGGAAAGGGAAAATCACTAATCAGGCTGGAAAAACAATTGTGAGCCACTCAATTCTCAATACTCAATTTTTAACAGTTGAGGGAAAGATACATCTGGCCACCTGAAAGCATCTGCTGTGTTAGGTAAAAATTGCAGTCATGAAGTGTAAGTGCTCCAAAACACCTGCTGTTAAAAGGGCTTGTCATTTCCAATGAGTATTTTTCAGTAGGAATGGTTTGAGCTACTATCCAAGTACTGTTGAGAAAATTAGATAATCTTAGCATTGTACATAGAAAAGCAGGGTATAAACTTGTGATCAAAATGTAAAGCCATCTTGGTGATGTTTGATCTGCTATAGTGTATTCAAATTGGTTCCTAGTCAAGAAAGGTAAGCCAGCTGAATTTATTGAAGCGCTGTGGTCCTAAAATAGCTGTCCAGACAAAGGAAGGTAGTGGAGTAAAGCCTGGAACTGAACTCTGCCCTCCCAAAAACTTTCTTGAATTCCCATATTACTGTGACATATTACTGGCTGTCTGTTTCAAGAACAGAAGAAGTTTTCCATGTTAGTATTTTTAACAACTGGAATTCATTGCAAAAGATGCTTCCAGAGCATTTGGAACTGTAATTTGGCATTTTATTGCATTGCTCTACAGTGTCTTCTGGCATAAGGCCATGCTCTTGTTACTGCCCATAGGAAGTTTCTTTTCTCTCAAACTGTGAAGAGGATCTGCATGCTTCTTCTGAGTTGGGTTGTTTGTTACTGCACATCACTCTTCTCTTTTTTCCAGTTACAGTGTTTTTTAGAGTACTTTACCACACTTAGTTCTGAACAGGCTTTTGTTTTGGATTGTATCCTGATGTGCTAAAAAAGCCAAAATAATTGCAGTGTGGATATTGCTGCATCCAAAGACAGTAGTGTTGCTAATGCTAGACAATTAATGCAAGGGAAAAGATGGAAGAAATTGAATATTGCAGCTTGAGGAAGCATGCTCAGCAATATTGATAGTTCTTTTAAAATACTGATTTCTGTAAACGGTATTTCCTTTTTTCTCAACAGAAGGATCAAAACCCAGCAGAATGCAAGCAGCAGTGAAGCAGTGTGTCTGTGGCCTTGAGGATTACCTGCACTGTAATAGCCTAAACACAACTATTAGTTACTTACAGCCTTATGTTTTGTATCTTGGTAGAATTAAGTAACCAATTTGTTAAAAAAAAGAAATTGAACACTTAAGAACCAGTTTAAAATGTAGGTGCAATCTACCTAGCATTTTAACAGTATAATTTTCTGCCAATATGTAGAATGCAGTAAATGCCCTAAAGCATGAATGTTAATTCATTGCTACATAGTTTGGTTCTTGTGAAGTCTTTGTCATGTAGCTATTAGACTGCAGCTGTGAAGATGATCAGAACTGTTAACTGAGACCAATATTTGTTTAGAGAAAACTCTCTCCTGAAGAACCAACCAAAGTATTTTTTCAGCCCACTAGTCTGAACGGGTTTAAGTCTGCTTGCACTAGCTGTGCCTTCATTACTTTGTTATAGAAATGGCAGTGACTTGTAATAACTAGGAGATGATATGATGCATTTTGAATTTGACTACTTGAGAAGACTAGTATAACTTGTTTAATTTCCCAATGAGACCACATTAAACATTCATAACTGTCAGCTTGTTTATGCTATGGGTTTTGTATTTTATGTGACATAGTGATCTACAAAAGAAACCTAGTCATCATATTAAGGTTATTGTTTACCACAGGGGTGTGAATAAAACCTAGTATTTTCAGAAGCTAGTCTTGTTTTATTACTTGTGTTATCTGCATGTGTAAACTGGTAATGCATATCTTACATGCTGCAGTTCATGTTTTACTAGAAACAAAAGCTGATAATTACTGAAAAGTAAATTATATAGCATTTGGAAAACAAACACAATAGTTTGGAAAGTTTGATCCATACTTTGCACTTGCAGTGTGATACTTGTGAATCTGAGCTTGATGTTTCAGTGATTGGTCCACACTGCTATTTTAGAGAAGACAAGTTCTTAGAAGTGGGGCTAGATCTGATAAAGGACTTCGGTATTGCTGTGCCTGACTAAGGCATTGCCTATTAGTATGAAATCTGGAGCGAAGTGCCTTGGATTTTCAGTCTGTGTAGACAGAGCTAGGTGGTCCTGAACAAAACATGCCCTGCAGCTGAAGGGAGTGCTGGAAACACATGGCTGTATTCTAGTTTGTCCTCACTGTATCAAGCATCTACGAGGAAACAAACCCAAAGAAATTTTCTTTCTTAACCTAATGTTCTGTTTGTTCACTGTGCTTGTGTTTGCACATTCTGGTTCATACTTTGTCCATATTGGATATTTTTGTCAGTTGGAACACATGGGCTAGAAGATTTTTCTCGTCTTGTTCTTACCTTGCCTCTAGCCTAGCAGTGAAGATGCTTGAGATGTGGATTTAAACATACTGAGCTGAAAGAGGCTATGAACTGATGTATTCTGAGTTTTTCCAGTCAGTAGCATGCTACTGTACTCTGCTATCTTGTCCTTCCCACACCTATATATATATTCTGATCTTCTAAGCAAGTAGATAGCTTTTTCAGGGATGGAAGAGTCCTTGTAGTGTTGGAAAGAAATGTCCAGTTAGCCATGGATCTTTTTCTGCAGTAGCTACTTTTTTTTTGTGCCACTTACACACTTAGCCATAAAGGTTTGAAAAGAGCAGGGCAAGCAGGAGGTAATGACCACATGAGGATAAGGCTGGTGGAAGAGTTTCTGTAGCATGTCTCTTCCCTGGAGGATAAGTAATACAGAATGAAGCTTATCCCAAGTGCCCTTTTAAATCCTCAGCCCCCCTCAATAAGATGTGGGTCTAGTGTCCTCTGACTAAACTGGTTTAGTTTTGTTACTGATTTTTCTTTTTAATTCCTTGAAGCCTAAATACCACACTGCTTCATTTCAGAATCCCTGTCAGGCTTCATCTGTCTCCTCTCCAGGTATCCATGGATTTGGGAGAAGGAGCTCATTATTTATGGCTATATGTAAAGCAGGACCATTGAAGCTGTGATCTTGGTTTTTTTTTAGGTAACACAGATCGTAGCATAGAAAAAGTAGTTACAAAAGGTTACCTAAAGTAGATGTTGTGTTTTTGTGGTATCAAAATATGCTTATCCTTTGAGGCACTGACCCTGCCATGGTGTTTGGGTTTCACATGGTCTCTTCTCTAAACATTTCCCAGGGTTAAGTTTAAACTTGAGGACATGTAGAGACCAAACTCTGATATTATGTTCTGAGCTTGAGAAGTCATTAAGATGGGGCTTTGGGGTTCATACTTCTGGATATGGGAAGTCTCTGAAGTCCTTACTTAGATCTAGCCCATTTTTGCTAACAGCATCTGGTAATTGTATTTTAAAAAGAAAATTGACTGTTAAAAGTTGTAAGTTTCAAAATGTGCTATTTAAGAAATTTGGCTTGCTCTTTGATTACTTTCTTGTTTAACACCTTCATAACATACAATGGGATACAATATTTGAAGAGGGGAGTTGTTAGATGTCAAAGCACACCTGCAGCCTGCAAGACCCAGGGTCATGAATACATCCTATTGACAGATTTTGGTAAGCTTCTCTCCAGATTGACATGCTAGTTCTAAATCAGCAGTTCTTGTGCTCTCCAGACTGCAGAAAAAAGAAGAATATAAATGAGGTGCCAGTTCTTATGGCATTGGTTAAATTAAAACTGTTCTGGTGCTTACTGTAGTTTTGTTATCAATGACACTCTTGTTTAGCAGTTCTGAAAGGCAGTATGTAGCAGGAACATTAAACTTTCAACATTGATTGGAGTGTTGTGACTCATTCTTTTCACCTTTCATTTATACCAGGTGTAGAGAATCTCCTCATTTAGTATTTGAGGAGGATAAGTTACCTTGTTAACAGGTTCTGGCTGGGAAAATGTGTCACTGAAATAGGAACTGCTGTCTTTGGCAGCAGTTACAGAAATGCACCATAATTTAACACCTGTGTAAAGGGGGTCTTCTGTCCAGTTTTGTTTGCTATATTGAAGGGAGAATTATTTTGGGCAGAAAAGTGGGAGGTTGGTGAGGAAAGAGGAGAATTTAGTGAGACTTTGGATGACAGGGAAGGGTGTTTGGGACTTACGCTTAATGGAGAGGGAGGCTTCTTTGCAATTCTTTCATAACTGCTTTTAGGAATCTAGATAAAATTAGAACTGAAGAGTTTGCCTGTCTGATATAACTTCGTTCAGGTTAAAAAAAATACTAAATTACAGCATCCTGAAATAAAGGAGCCCAGATTTAAGCTAGCATTCCAAAGTTTTACTTTTTGGAGAAGAGTGAGGTCAGGTGCAGTTAGAGGTGTTACCTTGGAGTATTTGAATACTGGGCATAGCAACACTGCTTACCAGTGTCTCCTAGCTTCATAAGCTTAGATTCTGTCCTGGATCATTGAAATTGATGTTCCTGAAACTGATAGCTGATACTGTGATTCTGACATGTTTTGCTTTTTAAGTGGAAAAAGCCAGCAGAATATAGAAAAATGCAGAAAATTAATGTGTTCATCTTTGTCTTCACGCTGATACTCAAAACTTTCCCTGTGTTTCAGGGCCTGTTGTCAACCTGATTTGGAAATTGATAGGAAACTTAAAGCAGATGAATGATTAACCTTTCTGCTAAAGGTTTCCTATTTCCAAAGGTGTCTGTGCAGCAGTTGTTTATCAAAGGCCTTTTGCTGGGCAGGGGATTGTACTGTGACACTCTGGCAGCTTAAGGAAGCAAAATGCTACACCCCTCAGTACAAAAGGGACAGCCTGATAATGAAAGCATGAACAGCCTTGATGTTCATGGGTCTAAATAGGTTGGGTCTAGAGCCACGTGGATGTTGGAGTAGGTAGACTCAGCTCTAGAGCGCTTTCTCCTTTTTTCTGTACAGATGTGGTCTCTAATCCAAGAATTTTACAGGTCAGAGAAGTTGCAACCACATCTCCATTTTCATTTTTTAATAGCTGCTTAGCAACCTGTTTGAGGTTCCCACAAGATTTCATGAGGATGTTGAAATAATTGACTTTTAATTGCTAATGTTTACCTATATTGAGCATAAATTATCTACTGAAAATAAAAAAGTCTTACTTCTATACACACACATTACTTTCAAACTGGGACAACTAGTAAGAGGAGGTAGAAGTTTGTCTACATGGCGTTTGTCTTACTGCTCTTAAAATCCTCTCGTCAGACCTTTACTCAGGCCTGGTAGTCTTCCACATGTGGCCTGAGTCTCAGCTTTTGTAGGAAAATGAGAGTGAGTAAAGCAGACAAGACAGGGTACACCAAGCACGGATAAGCTATTCCATGTCTGTGCCTGGTGTATACCAGGGATAGGCACACAAGGCTTGAGAGGCTATGGCAGAAGTGCTCTTGTGTTTGCAGGTGTCTGACTAAAGCATGTGAATTGACAACACAAGTTGGCTCTGCAGCTGCAGGAGGGGCTTGAGTCCTGAACTTGCTGTTACGAGGTTTGCTTCTGTGTGCTCAAGTGTTGGCAAGTAATTGCTCAGATTTACATTCGCCCTGTAGTGGAGAAACTGCTCTGAACTCACAGCATGTTTTACTGCAGTGGTCAAATCTGAGAAGCTTAAAGGCTCCTTTACAACCTAGTTTTTCTCTATAGAATGTGTGCTTAAGTTGGAATAGTTTTGGTAAACCACTGCCTTGGAAGTGCGAAGAACTCTGAAAAAGCCGGGCTGGAGAAGCTCCTGTACCAATAGCTGGTGAATTGCCCAGAGTTTCTTTATTTGGTACTGACAGGGGTTTTAGGGAATGCTAAGGCCTGAAGCAGTGTGGTTGTTAGTTATGGTAAATGTTTCATTTATGCTTCATTTACTGAGGGGTATATATGGGAATCTGAGATGGAGTTGCTGAAAGGAAAAGTCTGCACCCAAGGTCACATTTTCAGACTGTAGTATTTCAGGTTTGACAGTAGGAGGCATCTTCACATCACCTATTTCTGCAATGGCTGCAGAACCTGCCTAGTATTTACTGAAACTTCAATAATGCTAGCAGATGTAAAGCATTTAATACAAATGCAGTGGTTTAAATACATATTTCAAGAAAAGTAAAGTAAAATCTCAGTGGGATATTGTAGTGTGCTTAACTGTGATGAATGTGGTTTTTCAAAACAGTAATGCAAGAAATATTTACAGAAGTTTAGTTTTGACTTGCATCTAGGAAAACAAAGTTTGTTATCCTTTACTGGCAAATTCTGCATAATATTTTTTTCTTTTATCATGGAACTGTCAGTATTTCGTCTTGCACTAGTCTTGTAGCTTTTGACTGATCTGTTTTTTTCGGTCAAACGTAGTGTGTTTTAAATGGCCGTTAATATTTGTTTGCTTATACAGTACAAATTAAATGGATGTTTTGTATGTTCACTTCTGACCACATGCTTAGGTGAATTTCACCAGGAATAAAGAGTGCTGTGAGTCTGTATATTAGCAGAGTATGTCCATCAGTGTTTGGAGTTGAGTTAAAAATCTGACATTCAATACTTTGTCATGGAAAGGTGAATTAGATCTCTTTCTCCTGTATGTTCGATGAAAATATTTGGCCTTCCACATGAGTCTCCATTTTTTTATTTGATTAGTTGCAGTTTAGTGTCAGTACTGAGAACAAGAGAAAAAGCTCACATTAAATTGTACAGATAGAGGTTGTGTGTTAATGTCCTTAAGTGTTACATGTGTGGCACTTTCAAATCTAATGCAAGTTTCCACACTACTGGTTAGTGCATTTACTTGGAATCAAATGGCTCTTCACTTACTGCAGTGGAGCAGCAACCAAAACTGAACAGGTGAATTGTTAGAAATAGTTCTTCTGTAGGTTTAGTCTAGTGTCCTATGCCTTACATCAACTCAGTATTTTATTAATCTGCTCTGTATAGGTGAATGCATTTTAACCAGTTCGCTTTAGTAGGAGGATTTCAAAATTGTGTGTTACATGAGCAGAGACCTCATCAGGAGCAAAGAAATAGGTGCAAAACACAGGTGAAGAAGCAGAAATTATCTTATGTTGCTCAAGCTGTTTTTGAGACACCTTGTATTTGCACAATCAGCTGGAGATGCAGATACTTGTGTGAGGAAATTTAGGTTCAAATAGCAGTGCACTGCTGCTGGAGGCAATTGGTGAATGGTGTTCAGATCTTTCAAAAATGAGCATGTGTCTCTGTTAAAATAGGCATAAAATGGTTGTGAGAATGACCTCTGTCTTACAGTCTAGCCATTCAGTTCTAAGGGGAAGGGACTATTCTTTATATAAATAGATGTTTTAGGATATTGATTTCCATCTAATTTATGGCTAGTCAAGTTGCCTTTGTTACTGAGTGTTTTCCAGTTACCTCAGGAAGGGTAAAAGAGCTAAATTTTAATTGCTTTTATTGCCTTAAATTGTTTACCCCACAGCAATTTATCAAAATTGACTTTGAACTTCAAGAGGAAAAGATAAGAGGAAATCCTTTATAAAGTATTACCAGAGATAAACTCCACTGAAGCTGTCATTATTGGTTTTTTTTCTGTAATCTGTTAGAACACAACATATGCTGCAGCATGATCTGCTTCCTAGCTGCCAAGATGAATGTGAGGAGTTTTTTTTTATGGCCATGATAAATGTGTTTTTAAAAACAGTGCTCTCAAACGTAGTATGAAACTTTTAGCATTCAGTTTACATTGGCTTTGTCAGCCAAACTCAGCTATGTGGGATTTTGATTTACATCTAATACATCAGAGGATTAAGAATTAAATAGTTTCATATTAACCTTAGGTCACTTTACTTTTCTACTCAAATTTATTCAAAAGCTAACCTCAGGGGAGAATCCAAACAATAAGCAAATGTGGCAGCAAAGCAGAATGATAAAAACGCTCTTAGCTGCTTGCCAGTTTGGTTTTGTTTAGTTTTTTTTTTCCTTCCCTAGTCTGCTTTTGCAGTTCCCGTGTACTGAGGTCCTCCTGTTTCCTTAGGGAAGTGGTACAGATGTCTTTCTTTGAACATTATTCAAACTGCTACAGAAAGTAAAGATTTATTTTATATATGCAGTTGAAGCTGCTTCTCCCCAGGCCAGCGTAGGGCTCAGGCTCTTGTACCACGTTCTTTCAGGGTTTCTTTTGTTTAATGGAGCGATGATTGCTTAAATATCAGGGTTCCGCTGAAAACTGGCACCCTTTTACTGGGCTTAAATCAAAACCACGCAGAAGAGGGCCCTTTACTGCTCTTGCCCAAAGAGGCAGGCGGAGGAAATACATTTCAACTAAATAGTGCGGGAACACCCCGAGGAAGGCAAAGGAGCACTGTCGGGCATTTGTTGTGTCCTGGTAATCTCTCTGTATGAGCCTAGGGCTAGTTTAACTACGGCGGGGAACCCCTTCCTTCCCTCGGTGCAGTGCCGTAGCCTTGGGGAGGGGCGGGGAGCCGGGCCGAGCCCGCTGCCGCTGGGGAGCGCAGCGCCCGCCCCGCCCGCGGCCGGCCCCGCCGCGCCTCCGGCCCCGCTCCTCTCACCGCGCTGGGCTTCCCCGCGCCCGGCGGCGGGAGGAGCCGCTCTTTCCGCTGGGTGTCACTCTGGGGTGGGAGAGGCGCGTTCAAAAGCGGAGGGGAGGGAAAAGCCCGCCGACAGCCCCGGCCGCCCGCACCGGCAGCGCCCGCCGCTCGCCACGCCGCGGCACGGGCGGCAGCCGCTCCGCTTCCTGCGGGCCGGGGCGCTCCCGGCCCTCCGCCTCGGAGCCGGCGCCCGGCGGAGAGTGCTCGGCTGGTGCCGCCTGCACCCCGAGCCCAGCCCCTGCGGGCGGAAGCCGTCTAACCCTGCCAGAAGGATGCTGGAGAGCGGCTGTAAGGCGGTGAAGGAGGGCATGCTGGAGAAGAGGAGCGACGGGCTGCTGCAGCTCTGGAAGAAGAAGCGCTGTATCCTCACCGAGGAGGGGCTGCTCCTCATCCCCCCCAAGCACCCCCCGCCACCGCAGCAGCAGCCGGCGCCGCCGGCCGAGCCGGCTGCCAAGATCAAGGAGCTTCACTTCTCCAACATGAAGACGGTGGACTGCGTGGAGCGGAAGGGCAAGTACGTGTACTTCACGGTGGTGATGGCCGAGGGCAAGGAGATCGACTTTCGGTGCGCACAGGAGCAGGGCTGGAACGCGGCGATCACGCTGCAGATGGTGCAGTACAAGAACCGCCAGGCCATCCTGGCCGTGCGCTCCACCCGGCAGAAGCAGCAGCACCTGGCGGCGCCCCACGGGTCGCGCCTCCGCGGCGCCTCCAACTCCGCCTAGCGCAGGTACGGACCCGGCACCGCGGGGCTGCCGGCCCCGGCCGCCGCCTCTTCGCCTGACGGGCTGCCCTCTGTGCTCGCTGTCTCACTGCAGGTGACGTTCACGGAGCGCTTCGGAGAAGAGGGACACAGCGCGTTCGTGGCGGACCTGCCCCAGGGGCTCAGAAACTGGGCAAACGCCGGAGGTGCAGGTAGACCGGAGAGAAGCGGCTCAATAGCCTGAACCTCAGCCAGCTGCTGCTGCTGCTTTGCCGCCCTCGGTGCCGAGAAGCATTTCAAATCCATTATTTATGAACCTTGGAAAGGATCCTTTGGTGCGATGGGACTTCTAGGGGACATGATGTACTGTAACTTTATTTTAATGTATTTTATTTTATTTATTAGGGTTGTTTTCTTTTGGTTTTGTTTTCCTTTTTATTTTTTTAAGGCTTATTTGCAAGACATTTCTGAATGTGGGCCATATCAAAAAAGTAAAGGAAAAAACAATATGCATGTTTAGCTCCCTGAAAGAAGGGAAAAGTTCTGGATACTTTGACTGTATGCAATTTGACAAAAAAAGTTATTCATTTTTAACCCAAAATACTCTATATTCCGCCAGCATGGAAAATGTGATATGTGTTTCAAAATTTGGCTGAGACCCATACTGCATATGAAACCTATTTTCCCTAATGAGAGCAACAATTATAGTCTGGGGCTTAAATGATTTTTTTTTTTAATATTAAACATGGTGGAAGATGATAAAAAGTTTTTCATACTTGGCTGTTCAAAAAAGCAATGTTGCTTGTCATTCTGAGATTAAAACCAGTCTGTTTAGTGTATGAGTGGTAGGAATCTGACCAACTTCTTTGTGATCCAGGAACCTGAGTTGGATTCCAGCTATCTGTGTGATGTGCTTGCTCCTAGGCTGGTGGGCCAGAGCTGGGAAGTGTTCATGAACGTTTCTTAGCATCTGAGTTCAGGGCTCCTTCTGCACACTCAGTTCTCAAGTGATCTGGACTCTCAACCTGTGTTGCATTTTCATGGCGGTTTTTTAATGTCTTGCATTAAAGCAGTCCATTGTTTAAAATCCATTTTATGTATGTTCTAGTGTGCAAATGGATTATTTTGGTCACAGTTTTTATAAGCTGAAAGTTGCTCTCTAGCTGAGATGAACTAGATTAATTTTGGTGTTTAGCACTGTCAGATATTGAGAGAGGCGTGCCATCTTGCCTCTAAAAGCATTGATAAAGCCATGAAGTTGGAAAACAAAGGGCTAATTGCAAGCTGGTGTGTGTTTCTCTGCCTCTTAAAAGTCAGTGGGAGCTTGGCTGCCAGTGCTGGTGGGAGTGGGTCGGAGCTCCTTGTGCAGCGCAGAGGAGGGAGTCGGGCATCGGTGGTGAGCTTTCTAGGACGGGGCCCTGGTGACAATGGGTGGCTTCACGTTGGGTGCTGCTACTGCCCAGGTTCTCTGGTTTAAATGAGATGGGGAGGCTGCAAGTGGGGCAGAGCGGTGTGGCCCATTATCTCTGGTCCAAGGTAAAAATGTCAAAACCGTGGAGATATTTATTTTAGCTAGTGTGGTGAGGAAAATGGCTTTGGCCCCTTTACAGTTTACATTAATATAAACAAAATCTTTTAAAGCTACACATCCAAGGCTTTAATTTTTGTTTAAATGAGGTGTAACTTGACAGCAAGAGCCTTACATTCTCAGCAAGCTTATTTCTGTAAGTGTTTAAGGCAAAAAGCTGAAGCGATACTCAAAGGGAGATTTTAAAATTTGCTACTGTGTACATCAGTCCCTTCCTCTGCACTCTAAGATTAAGCTCAGTCCTGTAAAGAGTAAATTGAGGTCTGTGTTAGCCCTTATCTTTTGTTCCTTCCCCTGGGTGTCAGGGTCACATACCTAGAAAAGCAAAACATGTCATGGTGCAGAATCAAAGCCCTGATGATCCTCTGTAGTTAGTCCTGAGCGCTTCTCTTTGACCTGGCCCTTGACAAGGCTGCATGATGAGCTTGGGGGGGGTAGATTACAGCTGTCCTAACAAAGTCGTTATTTTGCGATTAATTGAAATCAAGGGTGCCTCACATCTTCTAGGATTAGGTTCACTGGCTTGGCAGTCATAATACTCAATTTCCATGTCTCTGTACATCTGCCATTGTCATTCTGCTAATGCTTGGATGTTAGAGCTGCAGAGGGATTCTCTAATGCGCTAGTCAAAGACTCACAAAATAGACTGTAATTTGGCTCCTCCTCTATTTAGAGTAATTAATTACAGTTTACTGAGAAACTAATCCACCTTTTCAGGTATACAGATGTATTGCTGATCTCACCTGCTAAAATACATTTTAGCCTACTGAAGGATAAATGTAACTGATGAGAATTAATTCCTATTTGATCAGAGACATGTATTTCTCTGAGAGAGGCAGTTATTCGTGTCCTTAGTGGATGCAAGCCTCTGAATGCCGCAAAAGTCTATGGATGTAGTCTAAAGCTGAAATTTTACTGTTCTTCTGGAAGTGCTTGTAGTTTGAAAGCTAAAGATTATAATTTTAGTGAGAAAATTGACATGAAGGTATGAGGAAACTACTATCATTTAGAATTTGCTATTCCTTTTCACTGGTTGAAGCTCAATATCCCACTTTTATGTTTCTTGGTTTAAGTTGGTCTGAAGGATGATCTGAAAACCTTTTGGACTGATGTAGTTCAACAAACTTTTGTTGCTTGTCATTGCCTGCTGTGTTACCTGTTTAAAAACTTTGTTGTCAGCCAGCCTCCTAGTGTAAGAGGTAGTCACATTACAAAATCTACCTTGATACCTCCAGCCTGAGTGGGTGGGATGGGTGTAAGGATTAAACTTTTTCCTTGTGTCTCTGAACTGTCTCCTAGAAACTGAATGGGAACAAATTGGCTGGGGTCCCCTGGGGACAGTTGGATGGTGTGGCTCATGCCCTGTCAGTATAAATAAGGCTAAATTGTCTGATGGGGACAGTCTGACAACTTTCTCACGCTCTGAATTCCACAGCATGTGAGGTTTTGGCTTGTTTTTTTTTTTTTCCTTCTTGACTGATAGTAATTTTAGACCAAGAAATTGTTTGATGTTATAAAAGGTACTTCTGGGGTTTTTTTCATCTTGCCCCTCTATTACTGCATAGTCTTCACTTAAACGTCTGGATTTAATATTGTCTGATACTGCCTTGTAAGCAATGGCTATTAGAACAGGTTTAGCACATCATGCTCCATGTTTTTGGAGCTTTGCAGGAAAATAAATCAGGTTGTCCTTCCTCTTCCAAAAAAAAAAAAAGGAAAAGAAAAGAAATCTGACAGCACATGACAGAAGTAAATTCATTAGAGAATAAACAAAAATTCCAGTAAAACACACACAGGCAAATGCTTGGTATAGATAGCAAAAGTGAGGACAATCTGTTCATAAAAAGGTCAGAATTACTTGTTGTAATTAAAAAAAAAAAATCCGGGGCAGATTCAGCAAGAAAATCCAAGCTGTCGTGACCAAGACAATTTAGGAACCGGGGGGAAAAGGAAGATCAAGTGGATGTTGTTTCTGTGACATCCTGAAGTGATTCCTCTTTTTTAAGGTTCATGATATTCAATTCATAAGGTTGAAATGCCAGGTTCTGAATTATAGCTGAAGTGATGTATGAAATGTTTTCTAGCATATCCTCTTGTGAGCAGAAATACCAGTGTTGTCAAAAAAAATTGTGTGTAAATATGACTCATAAATGATTTCTGAGAGATGTGATTTATTTTTCATATTTTTCAAGATACATTCCATTTCAAATAAAGAGGTATCTATTGAATGAGCTCTCAATATGTTGGAAGAATGGTTGTTTGATGGGCTATTTGTGATTTATTAAAGCCTGGTCTAAGCTTTTCCAATGTCTTAAGCTCAATCTAAGAGCCTAAAAGGAACACTTTGAACCTGGGTAGGTACAACCTGAAGACCCACTCAGATGCTCCAATTAATCTTTATATATATAGCACAGTTATGAGACTCAGAGTCCTCAGTTTTTCTTCTAGCAGTGTGTGACGTGTGAGCACCCACACCAAGTGTAGCTGATTTCTGTAACAGCCAGTGTCACAGTTCATGTCTTTGGGACACAGAATTCAGGCTCATCACTGTTACCTATAAATGCCTGTTCTGTGTGACATTAGGAGTCTAAATTGAAGCATTAAATGCGCCTTCTTTCTCTTTTTCATATAACTTAAACACTATGATTGAATTTTAAGTAACCTGAAATTAATCCAAAAAAACCCACTTCCACCATCTGGCATAAACTCCGACCTGTTCCTTTCTGGCTTCATGGGAAAAGAAATGAGGTGTATAACAAGAAAAATGTGCTGCTTTGGGCTCTCTGTAGAGCTGCAGCTGCTCAGATGTCTTGAACTCCCCTGATACGTATTTCTATTGCAGCAGGTCCTCATTTTCAAGCATCTCCTGAAGGTTTGTTACTTTCAGTGACACAGTGTGCATTAACCTAGGCATGTTGGTGCTGTTTGCCTTCACTGAGGACATGTCAGCAACCTCTTCCATAAGAAGGCTTTTGCTGTAACAAGTACAATCTCTCTTTTCAATAGTAAACACCTCAAACACAGGCATTTGAACTTAATATTGATATGCAAATTATAGCTTGAAGATCTGACCTCTCACAAGCGCTGGTGCTCAGCAGCTTTGAAAAGCCAGTTAAGCATCTTTAAATTTATTGTCTATTCAAGGACCCATTGTTGCTTACAGCTGTTAGAGGTATCCCTTATAAGCTTTTAATAACAGTGGTAAAAGTGTCTCTGTAAGGACATAAATACAGAACAAGAGTTTTATAATTTGTGGTTGTTTCTGCTCCAGCATCAATGGTGATATCTTTACAAAAGTGCATCAATACATGCTTCTCTGCTTTAGCTTTTGATTAAGAGGATGTGAAACAAGACTGCTTATGTATTTATGGTACATGTGAAATGGTCCTAGAAATAGGGCCATTATTCTCCTAATGGGGAATGTTGTCTTAGCATTTTCTCTTAAGTTTTCTCTCATCTGAAGTACAATGTGGGGTACAGAGAGAAAATCTGGATCTGATTCAGAGTTCATTGAAATCAACCAGACTTTTTACAGAGTGGGACAGATGTTGACCTTTTTCACAAGTGGTGGCTGCTTCTCTTTTGATTTAGAAAACCCAGGAATGAAACCCCAGAAGCAAGACCTTTGCCCATGATCGTGTCAGTACTGATGGTGTGTGGTTAGGGTAACACTGACATTCTGGCCTTTCATATTTCCCAATTAAATGACAGGGAGAGGAAGAGGAAGATGAAATAATTTTGTTTTGAGCAAAATAAAATACAAAAGAAGACCAATCTAAATGTGAGTGTGTCCCCCTTCCCCCAAATGAAATCTAGACCAGAATGCAATTTCACTGAATTCACAGAACAGCTGAAATGGAACCATTTTCTTTGTAATTGAATCCAAACCAGAATTAAATGAAAGCCTTTACTCCTCTGACTGCTTGTTTCTAGCAGGAACATCTCAGTCCTTTTTAGATAGTGCCAAATTACTTTCTACACCTATTCATATTTTTTTAATAAAATCAACCATTGTAAAGACTTACAACTTAAGTATTTTATAAATTTGAAATAAGCTTTTTTAAGAAAAAGTTATAAACAGTACCATGGGTGTTTATGGTTTTTTTTCTCTCTTTCCAGTGTGGGATTTTTGATGTGTAAGGTAAGGACCCTAGTACACACTTCTCACTGTGTTACTTTGTGCCTTCTGTGAAGATGAGCAGAGCAGAGGCTCCTTTGGGCTTGCTGAGAGCTGAACATCCTCCAGATGTCCTGGCACCCAAAGGACCTGGGAGCTGTTTGGGACCTCAGCATGGGGCTGGATTACTTGTGGAGTCTTGGCCTAATGGTACACACTGAATTTATAAAGAAATCATCAGCTCCTGAATGAAGTGCTGGGAAGTGAGGCTGTACTGCCAGCTGGCATCTGCATGAAGCTCATGCTCTGCCTCAACAGCCTCACTGGATTGCAGCACCTACAAGTTTTCCTTAGGAGACTTGTAGAAAAAGCCAGGGGTGAGGTTTCTGTGCTTAAGTGTTTGGTGGTTTTTTTGTTTTTGTTAAGGCTTTTAGAAAAGCATCAGAGCAGAGATATAAATCCCAGTACAGGTTCATCATGGGAACTTTAAATTAGCCACTTTTGCAGCCTTTCCTGGTCTTCTAGATGTCTCTGGCTATGCCAGCCACCAGGGCAGGGGAAATGATTGTTCGAATGGGGGTTTGATTTACCTTTTGTGTTGTGTTGTGATATGACCACAGTGGATTTCACATAAATGAAATTTCTAATGACCCTGCTTCCTAATCTTTGCCTTCCAATTATTTGTGAGCAGCTGTAGTAGATTAACTGGACCAGTAAATTTGTACAGAATGACTAACCATTACAATGAAGCATACAGCCCTCTTTGGTCAGCAGAATATTTCAATTGAGACAATTTACCCCATGTTTTGTAAGGCTTCCAGTGAGATGAAGAAATCACTGCTTTTGTTTTTAAGATCTTGTCTGTGTTTTGTAAATATTTCTGATATTTATGACTATACATATGGCTTTGATTGTAACATGCAGGAGGCTCAAGAATTGGGTCATATATCATCTAGGAGCAGATTATTTCATTATTGGTAATTTTTGTCAGGTTTTGAGGCTCAGCCTTTAGGATCTTTTGCACCTACTGCCATTTACAAAGGTAAAAGTAGAGCAGTGAACCTGCAGCTTGGAGAACACATAGGGTCTGTTCTTGGGTTGGGTGCCAGAGCCAGGGTCCTTTGAGGGAATGGCTCTCCATGTTGCTGTGTGCTTTGGACCTGGGCCTGGTATGATAATTCTCTGTACCAACGATAGCACCTCTCTGCAAGGCTCTCAGCCCACTTGAATATCATATCTCTGTTTTGGAGAAGAGGAAACTCGGGACCAGAGAGCCCATGCTGCCTGCCCAAGGTCATGCCTTGGGAGCCACAGAGCAGTGTTCCAGCTATAGCCAGGGTCCCTGTCCCTGTGTGAGAAGTGCTGCCTCTCACAGCAAAGCCTGATTCATTTTCTGTGCTTGGTAGAGACCTTCCTTACAATCACCTGCACATGCAGTGTCCAATCCCCCTGCCAGTGCCATGGCTCCTTGGATGGAGACCTAAATGAGTGACTGCCTTGCCATTTAAGTTCCAGCCTTAAAGATTCATCATGTTGCAGTTACTTGCTCCTTGGAGACAAGAGCAAGGCAGAAACACTTGGGCTTCACTTAGGATTTAACAGTCTTGGATGACTTCAGATTATTAAATCAGCTTCTGGCTATTCCCAGCGCTAGGCATTGTGTAAACCGCGTACTAGAAACGAAGGGATCTGCAAGTTGTTCCCTATTTCCTGAGCAATTAAGCTCCTCTATTTACTGTGGATTACAAGGACAAAGAGAGGTTATCAGCCCCATAATAACTTGAAAGGACTCTGTAGATATGAATCCAGTGTTAACACAGCTTTTCCAGCCTGATACCTGCTTGGACTAAAACACACAAAAGAAAATAAAGGGGGCGGGAAATAATTTTCTTCTCTCTACTATTCTGCCATCATTTAACCATTTCACTCAGAAAAAAAGGAGCTTTGAGAGAAATCCTTTTAGACAGAGACACTTATCCCAATCTTATTTTTCTAACAGGAAAAGCCAAAGCTGACTGGTGGACAAACCTGTAGTAGCCAACCCACTTATCCTAACTTGCTGCTGGAGCGTGATGGGGCTGTGTGAGTCTATCTTTGTAGGCTTTCACAACAGCTCCTTCTACCATCTGTGGACCTGAAAATTCCAAGTCCTTTCATGTGCCAGTAGCTACTGCAATATGCAAATGACTTTGCTTAGGGGCTTTTCTTACATGCAGAAGAACACATGAAAAATTACTGTTCTTTTAAAAGTCATCCTTGAACTGGAAAAACTATTCTTTATTGTTTTTTTCAGAGGCTGCTGCTACTCACAGCCAGTGATAGAGCTGTGCCTCCAGCTGAGTTAAGTGTGTACTGGCTGCTTTTTAAATTTTTATCACAGATTGTTAATATTTCCTGTTCCACTAAGCCACGTTTCCCTAGTACTCTTTCCTAGTGCTTGGCTCCTAAACAAAGTCACAGCTCTTGTCACAAGGCAGCGGGCTGCATACTTATCCTTTATGTGAGTGTTGACTGAGGGCTCAGCAGTAGGGAAGTAACGCTGACAGCTCTGCTCCAGGACGGCAGATTGTCAGCATTCCTCACCAGGGCACCCAGCTGGCCTGGGAAAAGGCTGCTGTTTTGGGGGTGGGGGTTGGGCCTCTAAAATAAACTCACTGTCCTTCCAGAACTGAGGAAGATGGAGAGGAATGGTGGGATGACCTCTTTTTGGTCAGAGCGAGAGTCAGACCTATGCATCTGCAGAACCCAAAGCAAGCACTGCGATTCTGTAGGCACAAGCTGAGTTGTTGGGTGCAAAGAAAGAGGGGTATCTGATGGCTGAGATGGCAGTAAGACATCATAACACAATGATAATTATGAACAATTAGCCATTTCCCCCTCCCACCCCCCTCCTCATTAAGAGAAAAATGTAGCTTGCATAAGTGGAGAGGATGACAGGTGGGCCTGTTCCTGTGCTGAGGATTTAGCCCAGACAGTTGAGAGCAGCAGCTGCAAAGGAGCACTGAGCTTCTGCTGGCCCAGGGAAGCTGCTACAGTCACTCCCAGGCAATTTGGAAAGTGTTCCTATGTGTTTTCCTGAGGGCTTAAGAAGCTTGCAGTCCTGGCCCACAGATGGCTAGAGTTGTGAAACTGCAGCCATGGGGCAATCAGCTGCCTGCCACCCTCACATCATCCTTACTCATCGGGGAGGGAGCTGGGGAGCGGCTCCCGGACAGGAGCTGCCTCCCACAGTGACTCGGGGCAGCCACATGGGTGGGCTCTAGACTCACCTCTGTCCTTCTGCTAGGTACAGCTGGTCACAGAAGTCCTCCTGGGCCACACTCACTCCAGAGGCTTCTGCCCCACAGAAGAGGAACAAGCTTTGTCATAAATGACATTGAAGGCACTCGCTGGCCCCCCTGGGCTGTGTCATGCAGCTGCCTGGCTGGCAGCTTCACTAGTGCTGCCATTCCTCACCAGGGTTCTGTGAGCTCTAACACTGCAATGAGCAACTGAGTGAGGTCTGAAAGCTTCACAGGGCTCTGCAGAACACCTTTAACCCTGCGCTTCTGCTGCTGATAAGCTCATAAACAGCTCCAGAGACATGTCTTGAATTGGGCTGGGGGAAATTGGTGCTCTGAGCTGAAGGTGCAAGGTAAAGATACATTGAGGGCAGAGGTCCCCTAGCCCAGTGGGCTGGGTGCTAGTCACCCCAGGGGTGGGACTGTAGCATCCATACTTGGCACCTTCACTTGCAGGGTTGGGTCTTCCTAGTTTTTCCCTAATTCTGCTGGTTTCAGCCATAGAGCCATCTACCAAAGGGTATTTTCTTCTCAAAGGTAATTCTAAATAACTTGGTCAATTTTCCTGACAGTAGAAAATCCTCAGCAATCTCTTTTGCTGCTGAAACACAGTGCAAAAGGGTGAATGCTTATGCAGGTAACCTTAATGTAGTTTTTCCTTTTTGTCTGGGCAATGACAGAGATCTAACACAATGCAAAGCTTGCATAAAGGTAAAGATTATATAAATTTGCAAATGTGTCAAGGCTACAAAGATAATTTTGCTGCCTTTGATTTCCTAATGTTTTAATTTAACTGAATCTAAGCAGATTTAATAATTAATTTTCAGAATGTTCACTTAAGGATTTTTCTCGCTCGAAACCTTAAATCAAGCTGAATTTGGGAGAAGCAATTTTCTTTTGCTGAGCTCTGGATATGCTTAATCTTTCTTCAGCCCTCTTTTTTCTTTTCCTCATCTCTGAGTTGAGCACACAGCATTTAGTGGGACCTGCAATGACAGCAGCTGCTCCCCCTCCCACTCTGTGTGCCTTACTGATGAGGCTAGTGTCTCCTAAAGGTATGGTAGCCCTGGAGCAGCCACAGCTACACCCTCTGCTCAGTCTGTATGCAGCCATCCTCTATTAGATTTGCCCTTGTAAAATGAAATTCTGGCATAGCTGGAGCTTGCTCTTAATTCAGCTGTCAGAGTCTGCACCAAACTGGCCCAGGGGTACTTGGTAGGCAAAGCCTCATAGTAGCAGTGCTGCACCAGTGTCCTTCAGGAAGGGCATTTTTATTACCACACCTTTGTTGTAGTCACTGAAAAGCATTCACAGACATTAAGGAGATGGGATGGTGCTCCCCCTCTCACAGCTGCTCACATTGCTTTCCACCTGTGATTGATTAAGGTGAAAGCTGGTTCGCCTTTGCCGCTGCCCTTCTGCTGCAGGCAAGAGTTACGGTGCACTGAAAGGCAGGAATGGTCCAAAAGCACAGGATATTTATGTGATCCTCTTAACAGGTCTTCCAATACTGTGTGTGGCCTTTCTTTAGCCTAGACCTCACAGAACTGCTATAAAATGCAGTTTCTCACTGACCTGTAGCCTGGGGGAGGTCAGGGTTGCAAGGTTTGTATGTACCACTTGTAAAAGAAAAATACTTTCATAACATAGAATTCCCAGTTTGTGATGCAATGCAAGCCATGTCTTGCTCAGTATGATTCTTATGCAGGTGCCTAACTTCTAATAGCACAGCATTCTCTGGAGCTGGCAGGGTTATCCCAGATTTAGGGCCACTCATGAGGGCCACTTCTGTTCCTGTGCACAAAGGCATACCAGGATACAGCTGTTTTCAGCTCCCAGATGCTGACACTGGAAAGCTGTATCTTAAATTTACTATTTCTGGTCTATTTAGCAGTGTTGCTATAGATGCTACAATGCCAGTGGGCTAAATAGCTGAGAACTGCAGTGAGCTATATTAATTGCTGCCCACTCTCAACCCATAAAATCCTCAGCTTTTCTAAACTCTGTCTCTCTTTCTCCAGCCCTTTACAACCTTTACCGGCTTTTTGAAGATGAAAACTCAGTTTTTGTATACTCAACTCCCTTCTCCAAGAAACCTTGCTCTTAAGTTTGTCAGCAGCTTCAAAGAGATCTCCAGCACCCAGGGTTGCACACAACTGACTCAGGGTGTTCAGTTCCTTCATGTTCATAGAACATGCACAAGTGCAGGGCTAGGCATGAAGAAAAATTAGCAGCCAGAGAGGTTCAGTAACTGCCCACCCTTGACAAGCTGTCATATTTTTACATCTTGCAGCTCAGGACATAGGAAAGGTTTAAATTTTTCATATTGGATGACTTCAAAGCTCTTGGGTCTACTCTGCTGGAGAAATGAGCTCCTGTACTTCAGTGTGAGTGGAGGCACAGAAGTGTGCTCACCCCCAGGGCCGCTCGTGGGTGTGATGGAGCACAGGGAGCTCCACGGCAGGTGCCAAAGCCCAGCTGCCCACAAACGAGGTGAGTCCCTGATAGACACATGGAGATTCCTCCTCTTTGGTCCCCTGGCACCCTGCAAGGCTATTCTGATGGATTTATTGCTGGCATGTTGATGGAAAGTGGATGGTGGGGGGGGCAGCATAACTCACCCCCCTTGCCCTGACTCACAGCTTGGCCTCCTTGGCAATTTGATCTCAGGCTGGGCCAGAGGGAAGGGCACACCATACTTTAACATCTGCCCTTCAGCCTAAGCATTACCCAGGGGCACAGGGAGAGCCTCAGTCCTTTGGTGGGAGCGACACATTGGTGAAATGGCTTAAGAAACAGTGACCTCAAACACAGCAGTTCCATGAAAGGTCTTGAGGATATGGGACACCAAGGCCTCTCCCTGCCCCTCCCTGGCCTTGTAATCACATAGTGCCCATATCTGAGGGATTCTTTCTAAGAGACTTCAAAACATGCTGGTGGAACCTTTAGTGAAGACCAGACCTGGCTTTCCTCAGATACCACCCATAGATCCCTTCAACCCCTTCACCCCTTCAACAGGTGAACATGTTTCTGGTGCAGCCACCTTTGCCATGCTAACAGCAGTGATTAAACCTTTCCAAAAATTTAGAACAGCTAAAGTGAATGGGACATTGAGAAAAATAAAGAATAAAGCCCTAGAATTGTAATTATGGCACTGCTGAAATCTGTAAGAGAATTTCACTGACTTCAGTGAAGGACTTGCCCCTTTAGGAAATCTGTGATCAAAATGGGAAGCTTGAGATCCTATTAAATTTATATTTGATATGAAAAAGACATTTTTTTAAAAGTCAGTTGCATTTGTCATAGTTTGCTTTAGAGCTACTCAATTTCTGGGAGGAGATATAGGCACCCAAAGGGAAAAGTACCAGATATTAGAGTATTCACCCTCTGATAAGATGATTTCTGAGAAATTAGTCCTGTTGGTCCCAGAAGAAGCTCCAGTGCTTCTTTAGATAATGAAGAAAGAGCTTCATTGGCACACCTTTGTTGCAGTTACCAGTAACCAGTTGTAGTAACCAGTTGTGCACCCTTGAAGGGGCAATTGGCCTGGGTCCAAGTCTTTAGCAGCCATTTTAACACAGTTCTACTTTCCCAATTGTCTCTGTGAATTCAACATTTGTCAGTGCCAACAAAATACATATTGTTCAATAATGATGAAAGTTTGCTATCTTTCTCTTTGCTTACATTTCTCTGCAGGATGCTGCACTCGAGAATGTGCTTTAAGGACATCAGAGAGAAAGGTAAACCTCTGTCATACTGGCAGAGATGGGTCTATATGGCACCAAGTGGCTGAAATGCTGCTCTTGGTCACTGGTTCCCCAGAACTCTTAAACTACAAAGCCTGGCTTATCTCGGTACCTCTGCCTGCTTGCCAACAGCTGCCTAATAACCTTTTTCTCTGTGCAGCATAAATAATTACTGAGCTGTCTTCTCCTCTGTTGCTCACCCTGCCTCTGAGCCAGCCCCTACAACCAGAGCTGTATTTATGCTATTGCTGAGTCTGCCTGCAAGCCCTGACATGCTGTCCCACGCAGCCTGCGAGGAAAACTCTGCAGGATTGCTTGCCTCCAGGAGGGCCAGGGAGAGGTGGCACTGTCCCACCCGCAGGGCTGCCTGAGGATGCTCTGCCAGGCAGCTGCTTGCTCCTGGGCAGCCACCACCCTGTGGACCACACACTTGGGGTGGATTCACAGCTGCTGCCTCCTTTGCAAAAACACTGTCACTTTTGGGAGGAAAAATATGGAAGTCCAAATTCGTCACAGAGTGCTGGGAACAGGAGCAGGTCCTTAATCTGCCTTTGCATGGTCCTACGTGCCCTACCCTGGCAGCAAGGCTGTGCCCTCATGCTGTCTGTCACCTGTAGGACTGGTTGGTCAGGGAGTTGGCTGCCTGGGGCAAGCCAGGGCAGTGCTGGGGGGCTGCCACCCCAAACTCCAGCACAGCAGCGCCCATGGCAGCCTGCAACACTGGGGACTGGCTGCTGACCCACTGCAGGCTGGTCACAGCTATGTGCTGCAGCTGGGGCCACCCTAATTCTCCAACTTGAAGAGAAGTCCCAGCTCTCTAAAGACTGTGGCTTTCCCTGTGAGTACACACTGGCTGTTACACCCTCTGCCCACACTAACTGTGTCCAAAGGTGAAGGTTCTGTTATATCTGGTACATGAAGAGCCACTTGTACCTAGGTGCCATATCATTAGAGACAACTCTCACTAAAGGACAGTGAACAGTTTGCCTTTACTGTCTTCCTCTGTGGCAACTCCTCACAGAGGTATGGACTTCAAACTAAGGAGCAAGTCTCTTTTGCCAGGTCCTGGTGACATTCCTAGTTTAATTAGGCATTTCTGGTGATAGCTGTATGAGCCATGCTGCAAGACCTGGAATACTGCTCTGCCAAACAGAGTTGAAGCCCAAAACGGTGTCATAAAGAAATGAAGAGCTTTGGTCCTTTTGGTTCTCTTTGAATTTGGATTGAAATAAATTCTGGGATGCTTAAAGTGGAAAGGTTCAATGAGAGGTCTGCCTAGTAGTGGGGAGGACTTCCTAGGTCATGAGGATGGTTCACAAGGGAGACAAAGAGGCATCCATTCTTCCCTCTTGCACTTGCCTCCCATCTGCTGTACCCACTCCTGAGACAGGAGCTTGAGCTTAGCGTGCTTTGGGTCCCAACCCCTCGTCACCTCATGATTGTGCAGCATGTCGATGGCAGGCTGCAAACCCAAGGCTGAGCATCCTGTGTCCTAAGGAAGTTGCAAATAAGAACAAAGCAATATTATTCTTTAATGCCTGCTGACCTGATACTGTGAATCCCACAGACTGGGTGTGACATGAAGGATATCAGTTTTAGTAAGTATGTCTATTTTTCTATGAGACATTGACTTCACATATCTGCAAAGGGGAGACCAAGGGATTTAATCCAGCTCTGACCCTTCCTTTTCAACCTCTCTTATTCTGAGTCACCTTCTCCTTGCCTAATTTGTCTGTTTTGCCCCAGTTATGTTCTCCTATGAGTGTGCCTGGCTCGCAGCAAACATCTCCACCATTAGCACAGGCAAGGAAGTGGTTGCGTGATGCTGCCGTCAGTGGATGGTTTATCTCGTTGTAATTCCCATGGCTCCAGCTCTGTGAGTGCTTATACACAGACCTCATCTTGCAGGGGTGGCAAGGGGAAAGGTCAGCATTTATGAATCATTTCCTCCTGGCTGTGGCAATGAGCTTGGTTTGTGGAGTGAGTCATGGAGAGGCAAGGATCTCCGAGCAAAAGGCCTTCAGATCCTTAGTGACCCTTGAACACTGCAGCCAAGTTACCATCATCATTTCACATCCCCAGTCGCAAATATCTTTTTGTTACTTAAAACTGTAGGATCTGTAGGTATCATCTACCATGTCTGTGAGAAATCTTGCTTCTTCCAGAAGTATTGTAAGGACTCAAATATATGACTGCCTGATGGCTCATCCTTTATCACATGGCAAAAAGACAGAGGAAAGCCTATCATGCATTCCTCTGTTATAAAGATGGATTTGGTGTTTAAATGCCTGTTTGTTATGGGGAGGGAGAGGTTTCCCAAAGTGAAGTGACCTGATAAAACAGAGTACTGGAGGCTGGATTGATTACCCCTTGGAATGAAGTTTCCATGTTAGTGCAGAAGTGATTCTGCTGCAGGGTTTTGTTTTTGTATTAACATTGAGAAGCTAGTGTAGTACTGCTGTGTTATGAGTTGCAAAAACTTGGAATGAGCCTATCCCCCCAATGCAGAGGGTGAAAACTAAAATTACTGAGATGCTGAGAGAAGTTGTACATTATTCACCTCAACATTTTTGAAATAGCATCAGCAAATTACCACCCAAAAGTTCTATTCTCTCACTCACTCAAGAGATCCAGTTTTAGTGCAGACTTCCAGGGAAAACATTTAGTTCCCTGTATTAAAAGGTTTTCCAGAAGAGCTGCCCAGCTGCAAGCTCTGAAATATTCAGAACTTCCTCCAGAGTAGAGCCATTTATTTCTGCTGCCCTGTTTTCCCCATGCTCTCTATTGCTGCCATTAGGGCTATTAGAAGGTGCAGTGGTGAGTCAGGCTCCTCTTCACTGGCTCCTTTGGATGTTTCAGCATGCCCTTTTGCCTTGGTAGATGTGGGGCTGGCAGTGCCAGGACAGGTGGAGAGGGCAGGGCTGAGTTTTCTCCAGTGCTCATCAGGGTCCAGACACATTTGGTGGAACAGAGCCTGGCCAGTCCTAGAACTGTCCCTGCTGCAGATGCCTGGTCCCTCTTGGCTGTCAGACATCTGAGAGGGAAGCATGTCCATCCCACCCCTGGTGTGGGAGTGCTCCTGCAGAAGCTGGAATCAATATTTCCCTGCTTGTCCAGTCAGAGGGCAGAGGTTTGAGGGGCTAAAAGTAGAAAGAGAGCATGTCAGCTGGTGGTGGTTCCTGGGTGAGCCACTTCCAAATAATATTCCCAGCTGTTTCCCTGACAGGGCATCCATCCGAACATCACCCTGGAGCCACACAGGACTTTCTGCTCGGCCTTTCGCACTGCCACCATAAGGCCACGGCCCTACAGCAATAATTGTTAGCTGAAGACAGGAAATCTAATTAAAAGGGAGATGAGCTACAAGGGGATAACATATGGTGTGCTCCCTCTCCGAAGGAAGAAAGGCAGGCTAGGGGAGGGCTGGGTCTGAGCTGTGGAAGGGCTGGGAGGCTCAGATCTCCTGCCAAGCTGCTTCCAAGCACGGTGCGTGCTGCACTGAGCAGAAGGGAAAGCTCTGGTACCTCTGGCTGCCCTTGCACTGTGTAGGAATACATTCCTTGCAGGAATAACTTATCTTTGGCCAAAGAGCTTCCATATACAGTGACCTTGAGGGTGCTCAGGCAGGGGGAGGACCCTGGCAGCTGAGGGTCTGCACTGGTACTGATGGGATGCCATGAGCTGAACCTGCTTGGGCATCCTACCTGCCTTGTCAGCTGGCGGTGCTGGAGGCTGCCAGGAAACAGCTGTGCTTGTGCATTATGGCCTTCCCACTGCAGCAGGGCTCGGCTGGGCATCTGCAGCATGTCCCTGTGCAGGGTGGGTGCCCCCTGACCCAGCATGGCCACAGGGGCAGCGTGGCTGCTGGCACTCTGGGCTGGCTGAGGGGCTGCTGGCACTGCAGCCCTGCCTGTGGCAGCCTCCAGAGGGTCTGAGCACACAGTGGGAAAGGAGGCTTTATTTAAGAACAGAAAGCACAAAATGAAGTACCCACCTGTGGCCTCTTGCAAGTGATGCCCCTGTGGCTTAGGCAGCTGAGCTGGTCTTGCTGCCACCATGCTGGTTGTGGCTGGCACTGGCAGAATGAAGTCTCAGCATTTCACACATCTCAAGGCCCGATCATTTTCTCAGAAAGCGATTCATAACCACCTCTGATCACCACAGAAACACAAAGGCTGTCTTAATAATGCAAGGTGCAGTGCTGAATGCTTTCAGTACTGATGGCTGCACCCTGATTAGCAAAAAGGCACAGTAATTGTCAATTGTCAATCCCAAATCACAACAGTAATTTTCACATATTTGGGCAGGTATTGCTCATCCTCTGGGATTCAGGGCACTCTGGAACAGTATTAACAATTATAATCCCTCCATTCAGTTTAGTACTTGAAGTCTTTCTCATGTATCTTCAGTACCTTCAGAACAGCTAGCTAATTCACAGGAAAAGCCTGAATGTGAAACACATGTTTCAGCAGAGTTTTAAATCCTCACAGTCAACATTTGGCAGGCTCTTTTTATTTCCCTCAGGAGCTTATTGATACTGTTGTTCAGGGCCACACTAACCCTTGGAGGTTTTGCTTCCTTTGTGCCTACTGAAAGGCAGCAGGTTTGTCTTACTGACTGGTCAGCTGTAATCGAGGAAGGGATATGAGATCATTTTGAAGTTGCACAGTGCTTTTCCAGGTTGGACTGTGCTCAGTTTCTCAGCACTACAGTCTTCCACAGGGTATCCACAAGACAGTAACATGAGGTGCCTGGACTTCAAAAATTCTTCCTTCATTTTTTGCCCTAGTCACAGCTATTTGGCACATTTTTCTTTACATGCCTTGATAGTGAATCTTCTGATTTAAACAAAATAGTCAAGACTTTGTACTTCAAATATGTTAATAGCATTAAGGAGACGTGTATGGTCATGATCAGCACAGTCTGCTTATCTATTCTGTATCATCACTGTTTGGATCAACCATGTGTGTGTAAGCCAATGAGAGAGGTTTTTTTCAACTTCTTTTTTTGGCTTATCTTCTTTCTTTGCTTGAAGCTTGAAGAAATGCTCCACCTGTTTTTAGAACCACACAGCTCACAGGGTTGTGTGGTCTTACTCCTGAGTGTGAATTAAGGCCATTCAAACATTGGCCTTGGGGAGAGGCAGGAGATGGGTAGATGTGCCCAGACTGAAAGTCAAAGGGTTTTGAGCTACCAAATCTGTCTTTCTTTTAGGTGTGAAGAGCAGGATCCCACTCCCAGAACTCCAGTGCCATTTTCTGTACTGCGTATTTCCCCTGTGAAATGGTTGTTTTTCTTGCTGTCCCCACTTTCTGCCTCTCAACACATTGTCAGAAGAAAGCACACAGACAAGTGCTCAAGCATTTCCTGAGCTCATAACTCTGTCTCTTGAGGGACAGTTAATCTGATCCAGTGAAAAGCTTGAGTACCAAGTGCCATTCTGTCTCTTATATACATACAGAATGAAATTTTGAATGGTTTTTTACAGCCCTGAATAAAACACTTAAATAAACTGCCTGGGAGCAGGGGCATTTTTGCTATAATATTATTTATCATATGTCTAAATATAATGACATTCTATTTTATATACTCATATACTGTACACACACAGCATATATTGTAAAACTGTTACTAGCTGTTTTCAGTTTTTTGGGGATGTGAGGAGCTTCTATCAGCCATGAGGCTTGCTTGACTCAAGCAATGGTTTTAACAACTCGTGGTCTGTGGGTAACTGAAGGATCTTCAAAATAGGACTACAAGAAAAAAAGAAAAAGCCACTAGATGTGAAAGTTTCTACACAGGGCTCTACATATCATGGACTGGAAAAATATTATGAGACTGAAAGTTGGAAGAGGTGGAAATGCGTTGGTCTGTGGCCTTGTTTCTGTTGCTTGATAAGTGTACCAGGGCTATTCAGTGAAGTGGCATAGAGACAACTTATGCATATATTTAAGAGAAGGTTCTTCCCAGTTATCCTCTGCTACTAAGCCTTGTCCCATGGTTGTCAATCCTTTACTTCTGTTCTACCTGCCTATTTTCACTCATCCACTTATATGGAAGCTATTTATGTTTCCTGTAAAAGAAAAGCTCAGCTCTTAAGCTGAAGTTGTGCCAAGTCTTATTTCCAGCCAGCAAATTTTTTCTTCTTTTATTTTGATTTATTTTTTTATCCCAGACCAGTATATTGTGTTCATTGCATGAAGAAAATGTTATTACAGTGGGTTCGTAGAACACCTGTTGCATAAATCTTGGTGATTTTCAGAATGTGAACTCCTGCTGGCAGGGACAGCTGTGTCTCACATTAAACACAGAGTATAAGGTATCCAAGGAGGAAGGAGAGAAAAAAAAGGCTTAGGATAAGAAAACAGTACATCAGTGGCCAGAATCTGTTGTCAAGATTTATAAGCTAAATGAGTTACAGTTGAAGGGGATATTAAAAGAAAACCATTCTATTCCTAGAAGACAAAATGTGTTTTCTCAGAGGGATTCCCAGAGGACTTTTCATTTCTGACAGCAGACAGAGTAGACAGCTGGTCCACATAAAAATGTACATGGTAATTAACCTATCCCTTGCATTAGACCCAGAAAATATTTAACAAGCAGAGACATTGCTGAGGAATACTGGCAAAATTTGAGGGGCTTCCTTGCATGGTGCCAAATTCTTCTAACTTGCTATTCAAAGTCCTAATTCATGTTGGTTCAGCAACAAGTCTCTGGCACAAGGAAGGAATGCAAGGACTGTTGCCTTCATCAGCAGAACTTTGCAAATCTTGGAGTATGTTTTCTTCTATGCAGTTCAGTCTCCTTCTCCTTTCCAGCACAAATTCCACTGCCTGGTGACAGGAGGAGGGCTCCAAGTCAGGTGGCTGCCAGCCCTCCTCCTGTCACCAGGCAGTGGAATTTGTGCTGGAAATTCCAGACAGCCCCATTCAGTGTGAGTTATTCCCCTGAAGGATGGTGCTCGACCCTTGGCTGTGGTGGCTTGGGGATGCCAGCTTTGGTGTTCTCTGGCAGAAGTGAGAAGTGAAGGCTCCCTCCACCCACATTTTGGTTCATACCTTGCAAGGCCATGGGGCTGTCCCTCACCTGGACTCTGGGTTGGAGATAAGGACAAGCCTCCCTAGCCCTGCCAAGGAACTGATATTTTCAGCACTGTCACAGCAGTATGGTGTGAACCCCATGTGGCATCTAAAATCAAGGAGCCAAACTTAAGTTGAAAGAGTTAACTCAGGACAAGGAGCGGCTGTCAGAAACAAACACATTGTAGTAAAAAACAACTCTCAGAGGCAGCAGAGGAAATTTTGTGTACGCACGAAGGGGAATTAGGTCTCCAGGGAACAGCCTTAGAAGCAAATTAGAACAACACTGCAGGAAGGGTGATAGTATGAGAGAGGTCAATGTTTGCAACCAGATCAGAGTGGACTTCTTCCTTCAGTGTTTGATTGCCTGTGCTATTACTTAGATCATGTCAAGTTTACTCAAGCATAGTCGTACAGTGTTCTCCAAAAGCTTATCCCAAATATTTTAATTCACTTATTTCTCTCATCCGCTTCCCTTTCCTCTTCCACTTCACTATTACAGATGTCAGATCAACAAATAAACTATTTGGGCAGAACAATGAAACTATTCTCTTGTACAAAAAGAAGAGATTATTTCATTCTCCTGCTATTAACTTTAAAAGAAAAGGCCTTTTGTACCTTTTATACGAGCGTGTGCAATGGTACGATTGTGTACCTCATCTCCTTAACTTCAGAGGAAATGATTCATGTAGAACAGTATATGGTTGTAAAGGCTGTGGGTATACCCTGGAATTCCTTTTACCCCATAACTGTTTTCAAGAAAGAAATAATAATTCCTGAGCATAATGTGACACAAGTAACCTGGACTGAGCTGCTTCCATCCTCTCCACCCTGCTCCAAAATCCTGACTGGGCTGTGAAAGGGTCTGAGCAGTTCTCCATCTATTTAGATACATTATCTGATTTTCCTTACTTTTCACATTAATTTTTTATTGTGAGGATAGTGAAATGAGAGGGAAATAGGAGAAGAAAAGGCTAGGATTGAGTGAGGAAAAATTTGGTTTCTTTAGAAAAAATGTTGATCTTTTTCCTGATGTGTATTATCCATCCAGAGAAATTAATAAGAAAATAAATAACTATTTTGATGTAAGCTATTAATTTTTTTGTGCCAAAAATATTTTGCTATTGCTACTGTAAACTATGACAATAAGAACATGTATACTGTGGCACTGAAAACATGAATCATGTCTTTCTAATCAGAAGACGCCTCGCTTTTTCTCATATCTTGAATTATTGTCTTTCCACTCATGGCATGGAATATGGGCTGCTATGAGTATTTTGGCATCAATCTGCCTTGCATGAAGACACATTTCATATGAGGCCATCTGGGTTTGGTGCCAGACCTTGCAGGCAGTTTATCAGTGCAAGGCTGACAAAATCCTGCTGAATATGGCTTCCACTCTTCCAGTCGTGCTCCCTTTCTCCGCAGGCCTCTGGTCCGTGACTTCTCTTTCTGCAGCAGCTCATGCTTCCTGCTTGGCCATCCTGGCAATGTGGAAGAGCTGATGTGTGTCCAGAGGAGGAGGGTTTTGGATCAGCGCAGGAATGCCCCGCTGGATTCTGTGCTGTCCCAGCAGCAGCTGAGCCGTGAGGGCGCAGCGCTCTGGAGGGGGCACAGCTCTGGTGAAGGGGGAGCCCTGAAGGGCCAAGGCTGCTCCGTGTAGCGGGGCTGGCACGGCCCTGCCAGCTGGCATTTGGGCCCTGCGTGGCTCCTGGGCCGGAATCGCACGGCGCCTTGATAAGGACGGACATTACTCATCAGAATGCCACGGACCCGATGCGGCAAAAGTGTCACGGTCTATTTTGAAAATGTTATCTCATGCTCATTTCCTTCCACATCAGGCATTAGTCTCAACAATGGTCCACTAAAATAGGATGTTGTTTGTTTCCAGGAAAGATCTGCTGCTACTTGCTGTCTTTCAGCTGGATTTTATTTGTGCACGACCACCCGTAATAAGGATTGAATTTAATTCAGGGGTTCAGTAGGGATTGAACTGAGCTGATGGGTGGCCTGCCTCTGAACGCAGAGCTGCTCACCCAAATCCAGTGGCAAGAATTTAACCTGTCCTGCCAACATGCCTGGGTGCTTTCTCCTGCACCCAGCTCTCACTGGGGGTTACCATTTCTGCCCAGGTTTTGTTTAGAGGACGGTCTAATTTGCCACAGTTAATTTCTTCTATTGTTTCAGATTTCAATGCCATTCAGGTCATGACCAGTATTCATATTAGCTCAGTACTGGGGTTTTAATTAAATACTGGCCCTGGATTGATTATAGTTTTGCAAATAATCTCAGGAATAAGAGGAAGGAATGAAACCAACTTCATTAGAGACCAGATTTTGACATCCTTCTGGTGAAAAACAGTGAAGCCTTTGAATAGTCCTGTTATTTTCCTTTGATTTATTTCTGTGGATCTTCTTCCAGGGCAAGACTTTGTGTAACACAATCTGGACCTTTATGATTTAATATCTTCTGCTGACAAGAAACCTTTACTGCTCAAATCCTCCAAGTATTTTGAATATTTCATAACTTGTCTCAGTTCTGATATCTCCATCTTCCCTTAAAATGTGACTAGAATTTGGCTGCTAGATCACAAAGCTAGATCTATCATCTTTTAAGCTTTTTCTGAGTTCTTGAAAAGGTCACTGATTGTGTGTCCTATCTTGCAGAGAAAAGTTGTTAGAGTTTTCTGACAACTATTTTACACCAATATTTAGGCATATAAATATAAAACTACATTGCAGACCAATGACCAGTTAGTGTTTAGTTTAGAGTTATTATCATATTTTCATTTATTCTGGCCTTTTTGCACTCAGGAAAACACTGCTCACTGTCTCTGTCCACTGGGAAATACTGCACAGTTTTCATTTTGTTGAGTATTTGTGAGTCTCATGTAAAAGTGAATCTGGTGTGCCTGAGAATACTCTCCTGTCCTGTGTTTCCTACATACCTTTGTGATGGCACCATGTGACAAAAGGTTGTCAGGGAGTTGGCTGCCTGTAGGATGGCACAGGAGAAGTGCCATCCTTGAAATAAAAATGCATTGCCATAAAAGAAAGTTTTGAGCCAAGCCATAGAAGAAACATATTTCTATATTAACATTTAAAACAGCTGAGAAGTTCTAGTCTGAAGAGCTGACCTAAAAAATGATGTGTAGATGTTTGAAGACAAATGCTGATTCAGTCCTTGCAAGCAGAGAGTTTGCAGGAGAAACTCTTAGCTGTGCTCTGGACTGTTCTGTGTGTTCTGCTTCCTTATAGGAAGAGGACAAAGCCAAGGAAGAGCCTGTTTGAAGCCTTGGCTAAGGGTTGGGGAGGTGGTGGTGTTGGTGGTGCTATTTATCTGTTCTATTTATCTGTGAAAATAGTACAAGTTGCGGTTAAAATAGAATCTTTTAAATCAATGGTGTTTATCTTTACTCTTCAGATTTAATTTTCAGTCTTTTCTTTGAACTTATTCCCTCTTAACTTTCATGGCATGGTAAGAGGTGGGAGGAAGTTATCTGTCTAAAGGAGTAGAGGGAAGTATTTTTTCACCCATGTTTATCAAAAATAAGTTTGCTGTTTTAAATTCTCTTCACCTTAAAAAAGCCATTTTGAGCATATTCTTTCGAGGCAGTTGTCAGCCTTCCAAGTCTGGATTTTGTTCAAAATAGGTATATGAACGATACTTTTGGGGTTTGTTTCTTTTTTTTTTTTCCAGCTGAAGAGAACTGGTCTTTTGTAGTGTTCCTTGACATATTTTCATGCCTGTTCTCTTAGATACACCCTGCATCTTTTCCTCTCCTGCTCTGGTTTCACATTCATGCCCATAGCAGAAGCACTCAGCAGGCTGCAGAACATTCAGAAGACGTGAGCAGACTTGATGCTTTCCTAGCCCAAAGAGACATATTCACCCTTGACCGAATCCCATTAGCTAAAGGTATTATGCACATTAACTTTTGCTATGCTGTCTTGGGTACTTGACACAGTCCATGACACCAAATCCGTTTTCTAGAGCTGTAAATGTAAATCAGTGTTCCTGATGGTCACGTTCCAGTGGCATTTGTACAGATGAACACTACAGTCTGATTTGTATATCTGCTTTTGTAAGCCTTTAATTTTTCTAACACAGTGGCTTGCAGAGCCTGAAAAGGAGATTTACTGGGAATTTAAGATAGCAAGAAAATTTTAGAATTGGCATATGAAAGAATTAATGTAGTTAATTTTATTCTATAAGTATACAGATTGTTATTTTTCTATATATTTTTCTGCAATTATATGCAACTCGAAAGCTCTGTATTAATTACACTGGCTGTGATCTCAGCAGCAATCATTTTGATCATCACAGGAAGATGGTATCTGACTGTTAGCTCACAGTCTGCTTTCACTTACAGATGGAAACCAACATTTCAGATTTTTTACCAGTGTAAAAATTAAGTCAGGCTATGTGAATTGATAAACCATGCCATCACTTGGTGTTGGTGACAGGGCAAAGCTAAGGTGTAAAGCAGCAGCTGTCATGTGTTCTCAGGGGGAAGTCTAGCCTTGTTTCTTTGCCCATCATCCTGGCTGTGGGAATCCTTCCTTGCCCCATCTCACCAGGGACCATTGCCATGCCTGTTCTCTCCAGCCTCCCACTTCTACCAGCCTCCCCTATGACTACACTTCTCTCTCTTTTCAAAGTGAAATAATATTTTTCAAATTTAAAGCTATCACCATTGCTAGAGGTACATTTACGAAGCAGGTCTTTAATCAAGGATGAGAAGGCCCAGAAAGATGCAGTGGATAAGCTCCATCCAGGGAAGTAATCCAGAGAGACCAGAAGAGATTGCAGCCCCTATCATAAATTCCTGGCAATGAAAAAAAAAACGTTCCTAATTTGGAGACTTGGTACTATTATTAATATTCATCATATCTCAAAACTAATTTTTATGGGAAATACTGGAGTTCCATCCTTTCTCTTTGTTACTAAATAAGCAATATCAAAGAAGAGGAAGCACGTAGCAGGTTGCACAAGCAGTTTGTGCAGCAGTCAGACACCCCTGTATGTGAAAGATGTATTGCTGTCTCATACACACATACACACATACAGACATTCATCAGCAGGGTCATTCCTAACAGATTACAGAATGTGTTTCTGTGTCAGCTCTTGTATTTTTAGCATTTATGTTTGCGATACTGATTTTCTTTTCTGCTGTGCAGAGGAGACATTATAAAAGCAGCAGCCTTTTGGGAATGCAGAAGTGTTTCCCTGTCTTTCTTCTCATACAATACACTGTTTTCAAAATAATAACAAACAGATATTTCTTATCTCTCAGACCTACTGTTCGGGTTTTACTGCAAATCAGTAACTTGAAGGGAAAGCTAGGACTCTATATGCTCCTCCAGACTGCAATTATTTCTTTATAATTAAAAAAATTAACTCCCTTGCTGTTTCTCTCCTTCAGGATAATTATTTAATGTAAATGAGCTGTTCTTGCACAGACACTGCCTCTCTTTCTCAGGCTTTTCATCTCTGCCAGGGCTGATTAAAAAGCCTGTCTATGACTGAGAGCTCAGCTCATGTTTGGGAATAAAACTGAAATCTAATGTTGCAATTGCAGCAGCATAAATGGCTTCTTTGTGCTCCTCCTCACATGTCTGAATGCTGAAACCTGGCTGGCCTGGAGGCTCACCCCCTCGTGGGTCAGGAGGGCAGGATGTGCCCCTCTCCTGTGGCAGAGCTGCTGTTGGGCACAAGCTCTACCCCACAGCACTGAGGGAAACCCGGTCCAGCCTGGAGCATCTGCCTGGCCCCACCAGTACGTCTCTTATTTAGTTTTCCCACTTGAACAAGAGGCTGGGGGAGCTGTTACCTGCCTAACTGTAAAACCTGTTTTATATGTTTTCCTTGTCTTGATAACAGATTAGCATTACAAGGCAAAATGGAGAGCTGCCCTCAGGCTACATTTGGTAGACAGTTTCCAGTTTAAGAACATTTTAAGCACAGAGTGTTTAGCAGTGATTGTTAAATAGCAGAGGACAGTTTCACAAAACCCATCTGTATTCTCTCCCCATGCTCCCTCCTGTGTATTATTTTGTCTCACAGCATCTCTGGGTTGCCTGTCTTGTAGGCAAGGAACTTCCTGATTCTCACTCTCCTTCCACAGCTCTCTGGAGTTTCCTGCAGATTGCAGCAGTATTGCCAGGAGCTTGTAGGAGCTGCTTTCCTTGCCTGCCCTCCATCTCCATTTTGAACCTCTCCAGAGAGGACAGTGCCCATGGGGAATCGGATCCCTGTGACTGTGCACGAGGAAGAGATGCAAGGGACAGTTAAGGGACGAGGATTCCTCTGAATCAAGTTCCCACAAATTTGGAGAATAACCCCTCCAAGCCACTTAGATGGCTCATTACTGGGAAGTTAGGTGTTAGGTGTATTAACAAAGAGCTTAGTCCTGCTCTCTTGAGGAGAGTCCTGATAATTCCAGTTGAAGGGTGGACCTTAATGATATTAATTGAATCACCACAGAATGGTTTTTGTTGTAAGGGATCTTAAAGACCTGAAGTTCCAACCCCTCTGCTCTTGCCCTTGCCCTTTCTACTAGACCAGGTTGCTCAAAGTTCCATCCAAACTGGCCTTGAACACTTCCAAGGATGGGGCACCCACAGCTGCTCTGGGCAGCTGCTTCTGGTGCCTCCCCACCATCACAGTAAAGGATTTCTTCCTAATAGCTAAACTTGCCCACTTTCAGTTTAAGGCCATCTCCCATCCTCTCTCATTACAACCCCTTGCAAAAAGTCCCTCTTCAACTCTCTTACAGCCCCCTTCTGGTTCTGGAAGGTGCAGTAAAATCTCCTTGAAACCTTTTCTCCAGGCTGAACAACCCCAACTCTCTCAGCTTGCCCCCTAAGGGAAGTGCTCCAGCCCTTTAATGAACAAATTAAATCATCAAATTTGATCACTGTGTAGTGAGACCCAGAGTGGCAGGAATGCTGAGGCAGAGAGAGGTAAAGAGACTTTTCCCTTGACACAATGGGAATCAAGCCTGGGGTCTTATTTTGGGATGTTTTGCTTAAAGCAGGACTGTAGTGTTCAGAGGTATCTTCTCCCATTCACCCTGATGTCCTCAGTCATGTACCAGGTCTCCTGTGGGCACTGTGAATGGTTGTCTGCATACATCAATCTCATGTGGGAAAGCAGCCTTGTAAAAATAGAGAGACAAAAGAACAGTATTTCCATTTCTCAATGCTCATATGGTGGTTACTATAGAGTAACTATTAGATTTTGCAAGCAACAACAAGGAATATAAGAGCTTTTCATTTTCTTTCCAGATTTCCTTGTCACAAAATCTCACTATGAAATGAAGGGATTTTAATTCTCCTGTGTTGGAGGACAGCTTCTAAGGGAGGCTGTAACTGGAGATTTCTTTTGTGAACAAATGGATGCATTTGGGGAACATGAACCGTCCTTATGTCAGGACACTTTTACCACAGAGATGAAATTTCTGACATGATTGAATTTATTATGTGGCCTATATGTGTAATTCAGTAAGCATTTGAACAAAAACTAATTGTCCAGGGATCATTCATAACCCAGTTCATCTTTGTAAGTCTCTCATGTTTTACATAGCCTGTACTCAGGATGGACTCTAATTTGAATAAATGAAGGTGAAACTACATTAATTACTTCAAATTGGGCCACAGATACTAAGTAATTAGTTGGTATGATGGTTCAAATTCCAAGGCCTTTAAGGACTATGGAGTTTGGAAGGGGCTTTAGTCAAATTTAGCCAAGTGTTAAGTGTTCAAAGAATAAAGTTCACTCTTTGTAATGTTGCTGGGAACATTTTCTAAAATAATTAGGCCATAGGCAGGTAAACGAACAGGAACCATCCCAGTATCACTGTAGGAACATCAGATGGAAAATGCAATTTTGCAAAACCCTTGCTAAAATGCTAAGTGATCTTAAATGTGCCTAAAATTAAGGTCCTCAGTGGAGTGCCTGCATGGGAGTATGCCAGTAGTGACATGTCCCTGGCAGGTGGAGCCAAGCCAGCTCTGACCCTTGGCCTGCCCTGCTGTACCAGTGTGATGCTACACTGCAGCTGCTGAGGCTTCTCCTGTCCTGGTGTAACAGCAGCTGGTGCTGCTCCCTGGAGAGGCTGGGGAGAAGGGCTGCCTGTTGTTGGGCTGTGGTCTTGCTGGAGAGTCTGGCCTCTGCTGGCTTTTCTCATGTTCATCCCAGGGATTTCCCCAAATAAGTATTCATTGGAGATCCTGCTTGCTGATTAGGCTTATGATGCCACCTGGCCAAATGAACATCTTCAAATTATGCAATATATTGGTCTTCCTGGAAGACTTTTTGTACCCATTCATATTGTTTCTCTCTATCCTTGGCCTCCTCAGCTGTGTTCTACTTCCCCTACTTCCTCAGGGAGTGTGTGTGACATGCAGTGACTGGCAAGGTGTAGGCTGCATATGCCAACATTGGTGGTGGAATAATTGAGACCTGCTTTTTATAGATATCCTGTAAGCGTTTCAAAAAACATGAATGACTAGTGAATATTTGTCAGAAAACAAATTCACCAAATGTTTGGGGAAGAGAACATGAAAGGAGACAAAAATTATTTCAGCTATTTGCCTGAGTGAAAGATTTTGCATTTTAAAACATTTTGTATTTTAATTATCTGCCTGGCTTTTGGTCTTTTTTCAAGAGATGACTAGAATTGTAGGCACACTAGCAGATGGGGATTAACTAATTCTGGACACAGAAGAGAGCACCACCTTCTTGCAACCTAGGCTGTCATGCTGTGAACAGTCAGGGTCCAATTTCTCAAGCTGGTAAACAAGTCAATATGCACATATGCTATTGAGAGAGTTTCCAGAGCACCTTGGTAGGTTCACTGTCTGAATCTTCTATGATTCAGTAGGAGAAAAATCAAATCTTCACAAAAGGACTTGCATATCTATGGCTCTGTTTGCAAGGACTGTCTTCTTTATGTTCTATATACAGTGGTTTTCACTTTATAGAGTCAAGTTATTTTCTAGTTCAGTTTCCGCCTTGCCTCATCACCTTCCCAGACCCATCTGCCCAAAACTCTTGCTTCACAGGAAGGGATGGGAAGGCTCGTTTTCCCCGGGGTCTCTCTGTGAGTATTCTAGATCCAAGGCCAAAAGCTAGGGGTTACCACATCTTTTGACGTTGCTCTCTGAGGCAGTGGAGGTTTTTTATCAGCTTTTTTGGTCACACATTTAATTTCCTTAGATATTCCTTTATTAACAGGCAAAATACACTGTAGAAACTGTGCTAGGAACCTTGTTGAAAAACTGCCGATTTTATTACATTATCATCCCCTTTCTGTTTCTAATATTCTTTAAATCAACCTAGGTTCAACAAGACTGCTTACTGTGCTCTCTGTGTACAGAGAAGATGAGGATGTGGTCCTTCATGCCCCAGGGGACAACATGTTCATCTTCAGAAGGGAGGTGTTGCTGTGGCTCAGTGCCTTATGAGGTGCTACACCTGAGGAAGCTGCAGGAGCCATCCCTTGCCCTTTATCATCTTCTCAGGTAGCTACATGGTGTCTGCTCAGGATGCCATTTTGAGAGGTTAGACTCTTCTTCTGTGTTGTGTGTGAGCATTTGCTCTTAATCTTAGGCTGTGAAGGGCCCCACAGAGCTGGTCATTTGCTTGCTAGACACAGGAATACACTAATAATGCCTTTGAGACTCTGGTAGGAGTCTTACTGAATGAAACTTCAAGGAAACTCTCAACAACGTTTTTCTATAGCTTTAAGTCCTTAGCTACCCAGCAATAGCTACTCTTCAGGTATCTTCTACAAGCTCAGTGATACAAGTGCTTAATACAATGCAGCTTCCTAAGCCTTAAGACTTAGAGTATTTCATGCTCTGTTTTTATCTATGGAGGATGGCTCTTGGCAAACAGGGTAGGTGTTGTATATATTCATGTACAGGGTGTGCATTAGCAGTGCACCTTATCCATCATCTTTCCTTGATACTTGGAAATAAGGTATTTACACTTTATTTGTTCAAATTCCTGGATTGTATTCGTTAGAGCAATGGAAAAAAAATGCACTCTTAATGTGTTTTCTTAAAGCACTTTCCACTGCAGTAGGTTTTTCTCTTTGGTTGACTGTTTCTATAAAAGTAGATCTGAGGTACAATTGATCAAATGAACACTGTTGGAAATGAGCCAGTTTGATTAATTAGTTAGCCATTTCCTAGCAATGTTTTTAGTCTTACATAGTCAGTGGCAGAACAGATTGTGGCATAACTTAATATATGTAATTATAGTTTGCATAGATTGTGTTGCTTCAAACAGGCTCCTATTTAAAAATGAAGGCATGTCACAATTGATCAGGCTTTAATCCTTCTACACTGTGGCCTCATAAATAGACTGTTAGTATAAATTTATTAAAACATCCAAGAATGCTTCACAAAATCAATTTTAATATTGTTTCAGTGGCTCAGTAGAAAGAATCATCCATGCAGAACCATGCAGCCATCGGTTCTGATCGATTCTTTCTTGGCTGACAACAGCAGGCTTTAATTGCTAGTAGCCCCAGGTGAAGTCAGGAACTTGCAAGTGTTCCCAAGACAGTTAATTTGAGATGAATACTTGCTGATGGATGTTTAGCAGAGGGACTGATGTGGTCTTGTTTTGCCTATCGAGAAGAGAAACACCCCTCATTCTCATGTTGTCTTTACTGCAAAGTTCATTATGTGTCTCCCAGTCATGATCAGGCTTTAGCAGGGGGAGAAAGTGAGTGAGCTAAAAAATTACAGCTCTTTCTCCCCACTCCTGTTAGCAGCCCCTAGTGCTAGCTGGCATCCCTGCTTTTGCCAGTGAGTAATAATCACCTGGATGTGCACCCCAAGAACAGAAGCACCTGCTCCTCTTCCAGGCAGCAGGCTCTGCTGCACAGAACATGGAAATAATTTATGTGCATATAAATGAAGTTATGCACTTGAAAATCTAACAAAATAAGTGGACATTTTTTCTTCAAAAAATACATTGTAGAGAAAAGCTTAATTAATTTGGGAAATCTGTGGTTTGCATATGTAGACATATTTAGATTATCATATTCCCTTCTGGCCATATAATCTACAAGTGAGGTTTTCTGCAATACACTACCCTTTCTTGATTTGCAGCTTTGTTAGAAAAGTCCTTTTTTATTTTCCATGTAAGTAGAACTGGAGGAAGATGGCTTTTGATTTATACACAAATCAATACTCCCTTCTGATTGAATTCAGCACTGTGCTGCTGTAATTATATTCATGAATTTTGTGTAGGTGTAAGACAGGAAGCAATTATCAGCCACAGTCATGAACGAATATAAAAGAAATCTCACTTTTCTTTGGAACCATAACATTAACGACATTCTCTTTTTAATGTCAGCCCCTTTCACATGATTTCTACTAACTGCTCTGTTGTTGAGCTGAGGAAAAAGTAATAGCAGATAGCTGTGACTAAAGAACATCTGCTTGAATTTACGGTGCAATGTTTTGAGCTGTGACTTCCTGAAGAAAACCTATGTTTTAAATTTGTATCTAAACAGGTGATGGGTTTTAGTTCAAGCATTTTATTTTCTGAAAGCTGAAACTTAATCATGGCTGTAATTCATTCCTTAGTGATTCTGTGCAGTGGCAGGTGTTGCAGAAACATTTAAGGGAAGTGTCATCAAGGCAGTTTCACTGGGAAAAGGCATAAATAAGAATGATCTGAATAATTTTAATTGCCAGCACTCAGTCGCCAGTGGGCTCTGGAGAGGTATCATTGTAACACAAGCAATGTAAATGTAAAAAAAAGCTGTCATCTAAACAATAATACATGATTTTTGACATTGAAATGCATCAGTCAGCAGGAGGAAATCTTGTGTGCTCAGCTGAAGTGTGCATTTTGTGCCCCAAGGAGTATCCACCCACAACTGCTACCCTTACCTCTCTCTGCTCAGCCACAGCTACTCACGTAACAAGAACAGGTTGCCCAGAGCAAAGACCACCTTGAGGACTAGGAAAAATGGTGTTGGTGGCTGAAAGGATGAAGAGCCAACAGGGGAGGTTTGGGGGAGCACTGCTCCCTTTGAGCTTCTGTCTGGAAAACAGGAGGAGAGAAAACTGGGTTATGCAGGCAGGTGGTATCCATCCCCAAGCTGCAGAGGATTTGTACAGAAACTCAGGGAGTTTTCTGTAGTGGTGAAGTCAGGGTCCCAATGTTGCAGGAATCAGGGCTCACCTGTCACTTGTGTAAGTCAGGTACTTGTCACAGTCCTGGAGCTGTGCCAGGCCAGGGGATAAAATACCTTAGGCATCAGTGAGAGATCCATCTTGGTTTAGAGGTTCTCGGAGTTCATTGAACTGATTTGCCCTTCTCTCGTTTGGCAAGGTGCTTTTACGATGAAATTTTATCACAGACTTTGTATCACATCACACTTATTATATCACAGATTGAACAGCTTCTATTTATGGCTGTTTGCTGCTTCCACCTCTTAAGAGGGCCACTTCCAACTAGCTTTAAAGTCGATGTGCCTGAAGTGGGATATTTTTCTTAACGATAGTAATTAACCTCTGAATTGCTGACTTCACCCCTGGTCATTCCTTTCTGCCAATGCATTTTTGTGTGTGTGCAAACAATTATCTATAAAAAACTGAGACCTGTTAATCCATGTACTTGCATGTACTGCATTGCTCATTTAGGGTGCAAGGCTAAGTACATGCATGCCCTAAGGATACATTTGCTTTATTCCCACTCAAACAGACATTTTTGTGTTATAATCCCAATTCCACATTTAGGTGTCAAAGCAGATTGTCACAACCTTTATTATAATCTTGATTATAATAATAACTATAATATTCACAGATTTCATAAAAAAGAGTTCTGTTGAAAGCCTGATAATTTATTTAGAGCTGAAAGAATGTTCAGAAGGTTAACTTCTCCCCCTGTTATAAAGAAATAGTTGGGAAGGGGGGGCTGATCTCTGTAGCAGGTACTTTAATGTATTCTGCAGATATGTTATATACATTTCTGTGCCTAAGGAACAGATATAACTTATCTGAGCCTGAGCCTCAGAGGTCACCAGTACTGCAGCTCTCACTGGAGTGCCCCATCATATGTGTGTGTACAGAGCAGATGTGTGCATGTGCATGTGCTGACATTGCTATTAAATTTTACAAAACACATGATGTGGAGCTTGTGCTGAGGATGTGGCCTGAAGGGTCTGCAGCTGACCCTTGTACTAACATATAGCTCCTTCAAACAAAGTTAAGAAGCTGAATTGCTTTGAAGGCAGATGAATGAGAATGGCGAGTTTGTGATGTCTTGGTGCTTGGCATCCTGCAGTGTGACTGAGAATGTTGTCAGTGTGCCACAAAGCCAAGACCAGAATTACTGTGATATTTAGCTTTCCTAAGACCCCTTGGGAGCTGAGCTGGCCTTGGGATAGCACAAGTGGTAATTGTTTTAAACTAAAAGAGGATTAATTTAGATTAGATATAAGAAGTTCTTTAGAATGAGGAACAGGAACCTAGAACCTCAGAGAGGTTCATCCATAGTAACACTTAAGTTGGATGGGGCTCTGAGTAACCTGGTCTAGTTGAAGATATCCTTGGTCACTTCAAGGGGAGTTGGACTAGATGGCCTTTAAAGTCCCTTCCAACACAATCTATGAGGTTCTATGATTCTATGGGTACACTGAGCCAGGGAGTGTGATGAGAAGGCACTCTCTGGTTTACCAGCAGATTCACAGTGGCTGGGCTGATTGACACTGCTGAGATAAATAAAATGCTGCTGAATCCAGATCAGTCAGTCTGTTGGCATAGTAAAACACCTGGGGACTGTGCTGCTTTCACTGGCTTTGAGCACAGCAGAGCTCAGGCTTGGAATCTCTTTGCGTAGATGCTGACAGATGCTTCATCTTGCAGTGAATTCCAAAACAACCGCATCTATTCCCCCCCCCTTCTCCCCCTCTTCTCCCCACCCCCCAGAGTAAGCAACAGCAATAAAAAATAAATATACAAGTAGATAGGATGCCGTTCTGTGAGAGCTATTCCCCTCTCTGCCCCTCTTTTGGCTATCTGAGCTATTTGCCTTTATATATTTTGGCTTTACAGTGCTGGTGGGAATGTACATTCCTCGTGATTTCAAACAGCTGGATTCTGTACTTGAGAGATCAATCTCCCGAAGTTCAGTCTAGATTTATGCAAAATTTACATAAACATGAACACAAATATATAAATAAATAAACACAAAAGCTTTCAAGCACATCCCCTCACTTCCCATCCCTTCTCATTGGAGAGGGTTTCTGGGTATCCCAGATTAACTATTGAAATGCCAGAAAAGCTTCAATGCAGCAGTGTTTGATTTCTGGGAAAGATCCCAACAGCTGGACACTTCTCTGTGGGATACTGTGCCTGGCTTTGGAAAGAGCCCCTGGCATTAGGGTCCAAAGGAGGACGGGCAGAAGCATGTGGGTGTGAGATGTGCACATGCACAAACACAGAAGGATATATCAGCTTCTGATTGCACAGCCTAACAACCAGGGGTTTGCTGGTGAGGGTTTTACTTCTATCTTTTGGGAAGGGGGAGGGGAAAGTACATATTTCTCCTCCTCACCCTTTCATCATTCATTGCAATCTCAAGCTTCCTGTATTTGAGTAAATAATGTTATCATCAGTTTCCAGAAATGGTTTGGGACAAATTCTTCTTATAAGTCCTTCCCACGCAGTTATATTTTGGTGTCCTTTATTTCCCAGGCAGACAGTGAGACCTCATGGTTAGGCTGTATCAGTTTCCCCTCCCCATCCATCAGCTGTCTCCTCTCCCGAGATAGGACCACCTAATGTGATGTGTTGTAACTGCTGGCGGAATAACCCTCACAGAGTTTGCCATGCCGTGGTAAGGAGGATGTGGCTTTTCACTGACAAAGCAGGCTTTGAAAATTGAAAACAGCAGCTAAAATTTATTTAGCATTTATTAGCATAAAAGCCCTCAGAATCTGTTTGTAAGTTGGCTCTCTGAGATACATGGAGAGTCATTCACATGCCAGGAGCCTGAGGATTTTGCGTGACACCGCATGAGAGACCACAACTCACTCAAGCTGTTTTGCTGTGATGAGAGGCTGCTGTCTCTGGAGGGCAAGCCTCCTCCCATCCTTCTAAACACAGGTGCCTAGCAAAGGTCTGGCTTGGTGTCTGCAAAGCCTGGCTGACCAGGGGGAGAGCCTCAACCCCATCCTGAAGGCTGTAATTGTAGCAAAAGGATCGCTGTGAGTCAAGCGAATGATTCACCTGGCCTCACCTGCAGTTCTGCCCTGGGGAGCAAGGCTGGCTGCCTCCTCGGGCAGACTGTGGCACGAGGGTTGCAGCCACCTCACCCACTCTTGCAATATGAAAGATAGGCATCAGCTCTGGCCAGGACATGTGTGAAACAGGCTTATGTCAGAGGACCAAGAGTAGCTTCTTCTTGTGATTGTTGGAGTGGGCCACCAGTCTACAAGCCATTCACATCTCTCTCACCTCTAGCTGCTGGGCTGTGGCCCACACTCCCAGACAGCATTTTCACCTCTTAGAATAACAGATTCATATAATTGTTTAGGTTGGAAAAGACCTCTAAGATCATTGTGTCCAACAGGTAACCCAGCACTGCCAAGTCCACCAGAAAACCATGTCCCCAGATACCACTTACATATATTTTAAATGTTTCTGAGTATAATGACTCAATTATGTCCCTGGGGAAACCTGTTCCAATGCTTAACAGCCCTTTCTGTGAAGAAATTTTTCCTAATATCCAATCTAAACCTCCCCTGGTGCAACTTGAGGCTGGAGAAGAGACTGATACCCAACTTGCTACCATCTCCTTTCCTCCAAGGTGGAGGAGCCACAACGAGACATGCTAAAGGCCTTGGCTTCATGATGATGAGTAACAGACATGGGCCATGGATGGGCAAAGCTCCATGGTTGAGAGTAGGGCAGAGGGCCATGAGATCCCACACCTCACACTCATTGTCCTTTGGAAGTCATGAAAAGTTGTGTATGGAATCTGGCCTTGGCTGCTTTGGCTGAAAGTGTTTATGGAAGTTCCTATTAACAGTGAGCCCTGTAATATGTTACTATTAACAATGAGTCCTTAATGACCATAATTAGAATAATTAACAAGATTATAGGTGATCCTAGGCTCGTGTCTGCACAAATTGCAGGTGCATTGAGGATAGCAAAAATACTAAGACTACATGGGCATGGCACACCTTGGATGGTCAGTGTGTGGGTCAGCACAGCAGTGAGAGGGAGAAGAGCCTTCAAGAGAGGAACAATATTATGAATTTCTTTTCGTTAGTTTTTGATGCAAAGTAACCTAAAAGGGCAGTGCAGAAATTGGTGAGCTGGTGCTGTGAGTGTGGCTTAGGAAGGACCCTTGGCCTGCTTTACCACAAAAAGGAATAGCTTCTCTGCTGTTCAGTGCCATGTTTCCTAGCCAGTCAGAATATAAGGAGGACATCTTGCATAAGGGATGTCTCTGCTGACTTCAATCTCTGCATTTGATAAGGATTTTGCCTCAATTGGCCGTGTTTCAGATCTCTAACAAAAGAGTCCCTCTGGTCTCATCCAGATGGTAGGCTCAGGTTCTGCAGCTATGCCCTCCCAAGGTGTTTTGGCCTCAAGCTGTTACAAGATGTGTGGAAATAACTACAAACAAAAGCAACTTGCTCTTCTATTCTCTTTCCTGCCTGTTTGCAACTTTGATTGGATGGCAGTGCCTGGAGAAATCAACGCAGCCTCTGTGAGGGATGGTAAGCTCCAGAATAGGGCATAAAACCAGCTGATATTTTAAGACAGATGATTAAAATAGACATCTGCAGGGCTCAAAGAGTACAGCTGCTAAATGCAGCTTTGAGAGTTGAATCAGCAGATTCAGGTACAGCCGCTGTCCTAATGCATTTCAGCTCTCCATGGTATTTTGGTGCACACACCATAATGTACATGGAGTTGGTGTACTGGGCCTCACATAAATTACAGTATTGAATACAGCGTGGTGCTCCTTTCAAATATAGTCTGGTGTCATGTGACAGAGGTCTGCTGTGCTTTATATTCACATTTCAGAGAAGCCAAACACATGTAGTGCATCCCAGAGTATCCTTTCTCTGTCTCCCCAGCCCTCTTCAAAGGAGACACCTATCCTGCCATGGTGGAAGGGTTTAAATCTTACTGAACTGTAATTGGGAAGAGGGGAAGAATGCAAAGATTTGCAACCTGATGGGAAGTGTTAAGGGGAAGAAGCCTATGAAGGGATGTTGTTAGGCAGTAGAGCACCTTTCGTATTTCGAGATTCTTGCACCGTGAAAGAAGAGCAGACCCCTCAGAAATGTTCAGGACCAGATACAGGTTTTCCAATAATTAATTTCAGGTTGTACAGTTGCTGACCTCTGCCCGGACACTTGAGGGGCAACTGCCTGCCTGTGGGCTGGCTGAAGAATTGTCCTATGGACACAGCTGAACCCATTTTTAACCATCCACCATGGGTGTTGCTCACAGCAGAGTTACAGCAGCTGCAGGGACTGGGAAGCCTTCCTAGGGTTTTTTCATTCCTGGGAGAAAAAGCCATGCAGCAGTGGCAACCAGCAAGTTCCTGGGCTGGGTAGTCAGAAGCTAAGCCCAGAATGCCTGTTGCCTTTCATTTCCTCAAGGGCACAATTCCTTGTTGACATTTTGGGTTGTATTCTGGCCTCTCTAATATTCAGGCCTGCTAAGGACTGGTGGGAATCTGGAATTTCCTCCTAAAATAGTCTGGACTTTGGACCTGGACCGTCTGGTGTCCGCTGTGTTTGCTTTGTTCTGGAGACCTCTGCCCAGTGGGTGGCTGCTCCCAGGTTTGCTGACTCCCTTGGATATAAAAGCTTGGGGCAGGGACAGCAGCCCCTTGTGAGCTGGGGGCAAACCAGTGGGCACCAGTGTGCAATGGGGGTGCAGCACAAGGAGCAGCAGTGGGTAGGAAATCCAGGGGGCTGTGCTCAGCAGAGGCACTTCCATAAAGTGTCATGTTCCTGGGAGATGTGTCCCTACAGCCATGCACAACCTGGCTCTCTGTGCCATCTGCTAGAGACAGCCTCTTCCCATCCTTCTTCTTTTGCCCATCAGCTTTTGAATATTCATATTTGATATGCTGTCTCGAATCTTCATTTTCCCTGGCTTATTTTTGAATTCTTTCTGGTTTTTGTTTGGAAACAAGTTTTCTGTTATAACTTCAGCTACACAGGGTTCAAGGCACTGTTGACCTGCTGTAACAAATTCCCATTTTTCCTCCCACTCTGTTTTTACCCCTTTTAGGATCTCTTGCCTTTAGCCCAGTGAGTATTAACTGGGAATCTTGATATAATTGTGCCTATTTCTGTAAACGATTTTGAACAAATGGGAATGGTATCCAGTGTTGCAGTTTTAGCAGAACATAGATTTCTAAATATTTACTAAATTAGCAAACTAACCAAAAAAGAAAAAAACTCCCCAAGAGAGGCTGGCAGCAATATTAGCTAGTGCTAAGTGTTTTGCTGGAGGAAATGCACTCCATGTCCTTGGGGATATTTAGTGTCTGCAACAGGATCTGACAAATGGTGATGTCAGAGGAATCCCCGTTTTATATCACTTGGTGCCAAAAACACCAACTCAGGGACAGGGCTGGGATAATCCTCCTGCAGAAGAAAGGTTTTGTTGCAGAGAGCATTTTACAAGGCCTCCAAAATTCACCTTTCTTTGCAGAGGGCAGGCTGCTTACTTTCTACACCTGAAATTTTGTGTAAAATTGAAAAGGAATGAGCACACAGTAACTGAAATCACAATAGCAAAAGAAATTCCTAGGAGCGAAAGTGAAAAATGAAATAATGGTAAATCCAGCCTGGAACAAAAGTCAATTTTATAGCAATCCATAAGGAGACAAAGTGACACAATTTGACCAAAGTGAAGTAATTAATCAGCAGCATGGATGGAAACTACAGAGAAAAGCTAATGATATGCACACACAGCCTACCCACTCCCTTCCTTCTTCATGATTCCCTAAAAGGAACATCCAGCTGGCCACATCCCAGGGCTGCCCAGTGGAAGACAAGGCTCAGGATCATGGCTCATGGAGTTAGCTGTTCCTTGATGTTTCTCTTGTACTGTGGCGGGGGAGAAAGGAGCTCACTCCTTCCTTCTGACTGATTTAGAAGACACCTATCTTGGGACTTATTTCCTGAAGAAAAGATTCAGTAGGGACTTTTGGACCCCAAAGTGAACTCTGTGTCTGCCTATTTCCAACAGTGGGTGATGATACCAATTTCATAATACTAGTATCATGTGGCATTGCAACATACTGAGAAGAATCTGACTATGATTTACAGATCATGTAATATTAAAAGTTATTCTACCCCTGCTGTCTCTGTTTAGTTGCAGTTACCATCATAAAAAAACCCCAAAAACTCACAACAACAACAACAAAAAGGAGAAAATCCTGCTTTGCAAAGGTCCTGAGAGCTGTAAGAGTAACAGTCATGTTTCCTGAAAATCTGTGGCCATCTCAGGAGAAATTGGTTCATGTCAGAATATTGTGAAAGAATGAACTGTGTCATTTTGCAGAGTGACTCTGCCTTTGGTCCTTGGATATATCTTGTGCCCTGGTTCTGGCCCCACTCCAGTACTAGGCTGCCTGAGGGTTATAGGACTTGGTTTCTTGAGTTTATGGACAAGGCCTGATGACTTTATAGATTGCTTGGGACAGTGATCTTGGAGAAATGTTGTTGTAGTAGCAAAGCTGGAGGGATGTGTACACAATACAGTCATTAGCAACCAAACCTAATCAAGGTTACAATGACCAGGGAGAGGATATTTAGTTTCCTCACTGATCATCTTTTTTCCACTTCATCAGGTGTGTGTGGTTTAGACCATAGTTATGCTTGGAAAACATAGGAAAATACTGCTAGGTGGTTTAATATAGTCCCTTGAGAAAAACCCACTGAAAAGTCAGCCACAGTGATGGTGGCTGCATTCTCAACCCAGGCTGGATTAGTCAGTCTTTACCTGTCCCCAGCACACCCCAAACCTGCACAGACAACCCATGTATCTGTTTCTGAGACTCATTTTGCTTCTGAACAGCTATTCCTATGCCACTGAAGTCAGCCTGGAAATTAGGCTCCTCCACACTTCTGCTATTCCCCCCTTGTCTTTATTACTTTTTTTCCCAGGGGCTGAGCTTTCCAATGACCTAAAATGAACTTTACCTACAGCAATATCTCACTTCCTAATCAACAGTAACCATCACCACCACATCCTGACAGATCCTGCAGACAGGCTGTCCCGCTGGGGACAGCCCCTGCTCTCACACTGGCTGCATGGCAGCTCTTTTCTGCTGGGAGAAAATGCAAAGCTGCCAGCAGAACCCAGATTTAAAGCGGAGGTGCCAAGAGATAGAGTTCTACGGGGAGGAAAATGAAATATTGCTTGCCTCTGCCTTTGCACAGCTGCTGTTTTCTAGGATGTGTTGACTTAGGAAAGTCTTTCTTTGTGTAGTCCTCTTTCAGATGTTGCTTAAGTGCAAATATGGGCTGTTAGTTCAAATTTAGTAACAATCAGGATTGATGGAAAATCTCATAGTTGGATGTGACAAAGAAATTCAATTACATACATACACTTGATTTCTATGCTAATAAGACTTACAGTAGTGCTAAAGAAACTGCATTTTTGACTACAGTGGCAGCTGGGTTTTGTCACTGAATACTGTGTTGGCAGCATACTAATGACTCATTTCTGACTGCCGACAGCTTCTCGAGTGACTCTGTGCAGTGATTTAAAGCCTGGTGCCAAGCCCTCAGAGTCATGACGCCAGTCCTGGGACCTCTTTGAAGATGGTGGAAATTATGCTGGGGAGCACAGCAGGGTCAGGCTTTGGGTTGGCAAGCACTGCAATCAACTTCAGCAAGGCTGGGGTCAGGCAGATAACCTTAATTTGCTTTCTTACCTGAGACACAGGTGGTACAAATAGGATGCATTCCTGTTGGCAGCTGGCTTGAAAATGGTGCAAGTTTTGGGAAGGGTGTTTGGAACAGAAAAGGGGAAATTAAGTTACAAATAGTGAATTTGCCTGCAAATTTCAGAGAACACCTCTTTGTTCTGATGACAGGAGGATGGTGGCATGGGCAGCCACAGAGTCCTCCCCATCTTGCCATTTATCCAGAGGGGTGTGCAAGTGTGGTAAGGTGGAAGCAAGATGATAGTAATCACTTAAATGTTACTTGTGCTCAGGGAGTTAGTATTTGTACAGGGGCTGAAGGGAAGGCAAGTAGCAACTGCAACTTGGTCAGCTTTTCCCTGCTGGCCACGTCCCAGGCAGAATTATGGCAAGGCCTCCATCCTGTCAATACCCACAGTTGAAAACTACATGTTCTCATCCTCTACAGGACAAAATGGAGCCCTGATATAAGGAACTGCAACTCCCTGGAAGCCAGCTTGCACCTCAAAGGCAGGCAACATGACTTGAGCAAAATGTTCCAGTCAAATATGAGTGTGTTTTTTATTTGAAGGTTAGTTAATACACCATCCCAAGTCTGTGCCCAGCTGCCTTGGTGATACAAAGCAGCAGTAATGAAATGAGGCCAGCACCACTTGCAATTCTGAGTAGTGTGTGCTTTGAAGGATACACCTCTGTATCCTGTTCTTGCAATACTCCTTGTACATCTCTTCTAAAGGGAAGAAAATTCTGGGTGTAAATGTCTGTGAAGTAGTGGGCAGCTCATGCTCTCTTACACTTTCAAAAAAAATTGGATTTTGAGTCCCAGGAGAGTTTGGTAATAATGGGAACTTTGATGGTCTATTTTTGTACCGTAGCATGGATATTGATCCTCTTGCTTGAGGACTCTAGGAAAAAAACCCGCCAAAACATATTTATTTCCCACAGGTACATATACTAAGAAGTAATTTATTCAAAACTTGGACAATTTTTTTTCATGGTACATTGGAGCTTACTGCTAATTATTTCATTTGATTCTCATTGACATAAATACAGCAACGTGGTGACTCTTGGAGCTGAGCTGCTGCAAACTAGTGAGCACCTTGGCCCAATGGGGTCTGTGCCTGAGACACATATTGTGTGCATGGTTTGTCTTGCATTGGTTACTGAGCTGTACTGAGGCTGGATCTCACCTGTGCCTTGCATGGCTAAGGTAAATCATGTGTTGGTGTAGAAAATAAAATAAATGCATGGTGGCACCCAGTTTGTGAGGTGTCTATGAAATAATGTGTGTCTCTGGAAGTCTCTAACCTTGACAGGGAGCACAGCTCCCAGCTGCTCCGGTCTGACTGCACCCCTCTGCACACCAGCAAAGAGAGATGCCCGGCTCTCAGAGGGTGCAGGTGGGCTTGTGAGAACACCCTGGTCTCCGTGGGGATCTCAGCATATCCTCCCTCTGCACAGAAGCTCGGTGCACAGCAATTTCGGAGGGAGCGGCCGGCGCAGATCAGAGCCGTGCCTGCGAGCACCGCCTGCCATCTGCCTCCGCTGGGGCTGCGGCATCGGCTGCCCGGGAGAAAGCACCGGCACTCGTGTTCCAGGCAAACAGAGCCTTTGTTCCCCAAAGCAAATAACCTTATCTTGGGGAAACTCTTCCATGCAGGTATTCGAATTGAATAGGAAGTCTGTGGTACTTAACTTTGGTATTAAAATGAGCACTTGGCTGTTTCTGCAGACGCTCAATGTATCAGTGAAAAGTGGAAACTTAACGGTTTTAAAAAAAGAAATTTTCCACTGGGTTCAAGCTGTTCCATTATATTTACCTACTTGTAATTATGTGTACTTACATTATGCTCCCTCTCTATACGCACTTATAATTATATTGCTGTGTGTATATCTATTACACACACACACACAGCTACTTATTCTTCCTGGTAGACAGACTTGCAGAATTTACTGCCTTACATTAAAGCTAGTCACACAGGAAATCCGTAGGCACAGAACATCTCTACAGGTTCATCACTCATGCTGAGAAAGGAAACAAAGGGAAAGGGAAAAGACAAAAGGAAAAAAAAAAAACCAGAAATTTCTGCATTAAATTTGTTGCCTTTGTCAAAAGGTGCCAGTGCTGTGAGGAGAGCCACAGAAGCCAAGGCTTTGGCTCAGAGCAGATAGCCAAGTTGAGGAGGCAAGATGAGTGCAGGGCTACAGCAAGACCTGGCTGCCCTAGAGCCACAGGGATGCCTCCTGAGGAGACATGGGAGAAAGGGAAATAAATTTCACATGTTGGAGAGGGGAAATTTCCCAAGAATGGTTTTCCTTCTCCTCACCTCTGCAGGAAGGTGGCTTTGTACCTTCCCCCCCTCATGCCATAGGCTAAAAGTTATCACTGAAGCTACAGAAGGTGAGGTTAAGTGCAGCAGAGGTGTTGGTGATTTGTATGGCTTGAAAAGTGTGGTGTGGAGATTTAAGGACTAAAATTAACCCAGAGAATAACAGAAGCTTCATGGGTTTTTTAATTCCTGGGAGTTTCCCAGTGGATGCTTTCAAATTTTGCCTTCATTAACTTGCAACCCTCATTTTCCATTAACCAGAGTCAGAATTGTTGCAGGATAAGTAGAGGCTCAGAAAGCTGGTCCCACTGGTCCATGTTTGTGGTATTTTTACATCTCACTATAATGCAAAAATGCCTTCTCTTCCAGTGTTTCTCTGCAGAAAGCTTTGGGAGTGATTACAATCTAACAGCAATTGCTCTTCCTTCTCCAACACAACTGGAGATCAGTCATGCCCTCTAAGCACCTGTATTCCACAAAAACAGCAATAAAATCACAGCATCTCAATCTGAACATCAGTATTTTAGGGCAGGGCTAGTTTGCTCAATGCTTCTGTTCTGCATCTCTGTTGTAAACTGCTGATGGCTGTGCCAGATAAACCCATCAGACATTAAATATTTCATTTTGAATGTCTGTGACGCTGATTTTTCATTCCAAACTTGTTGCCAAAGTAGTTCCACCATTTTCCAAACTGGAGCCAGAGAAGAATGTATTGTTTTACCCGTGTTAAAACATCCTGGCAGGATTGTATACTTGTGCAGGTAAGGCTCATGGAAACAATACTGGCCTCACCAAAACACCTGGGGAGTCACGCTGGTGCCTGGCACTTCAGGGTCCTTTCAACTGCTGGCAAATGCCAGAGGTGCCCAGGTGTGTGGCAGCACAAAGCATCTCACCCCAACTCTGCCTACAAGTGAGAGGATATCAAACACTGCTGCCAGCTCTCCTGTTGGCTCAAGTGGCAGAGGTCCCTTCTTTTGAGCTCTCAGCTCCCCCTTGGAATGTGTTCCTGGAACCATGCACAACACAATTTGTGTCCTGGGGGCCTGGATTCCTGTTTTTTGACCCCAGAAAATGCCAAGTGGTTGTCTTTTAGAGTGTTTAAGAGTGCCAGGCTTGCAAAGCCAGGGTAGCCTTGCTGCAGTCCCCTGTGGCACTCTGATAGAGCCTTTAATTACATGGTCAGGCAGTGTTTTCCCCCCACAGAACTCCTGTGTCTTTCAGGGCTTGGGATGGCTGGTGCTTTTCTAATGAGCATCTGTTCAATATTTGGTTTTCTCCTCCTTCTGCAGCGTGTGGTTCTAGGAACCATTATTCAAACCTTGCTATGAATACAGAATTATTAATTTGTTTGTAAGCTTTTCTTTTCTCATTGCTCCTTGCTTAACACCTCTGTGCTTCACAAATGCAATTTTGCAAATTACAAAGGAGAAACAGAGAGTTTAGAAAGGAGATACAAAGAGTAAGGCAGAAGAAGCCATTCCACTAAAGTGTGGGGATTTTATTTCAGATGCATGCCTTGCAAAGTAAATGTACAAATAAATTTAACATTTAGCTGTTTATTTAATGAAAAGAGGGGGGACAACCTGCAGCAGGGTCCACGTGCTGGCAGCAGGAGGGCTGCATACAGCTCCAGTGCTGGTGGGTGAGCAGGGCTCCACAGCTCCTGCCCTTCCTGCTGTGAGGTAATGATGGATGGTTTCCAGCTCCCTTTACCTGCTCTCTTCCACTCATAAACCTGGCATGTTTTAGGACAATTCCAGTCTTCACAAGGCTGAGAAAAAGGAGGTGACAACTGTAATACATTCAGTAATATATGGCTGACCTTTCAGTGCATGCTAATAAAACCAATGGTATTTGGAGTTGTGTGCTGGAAAAACTTAGATTAGTCTGTTCAGAACAGACTGTCTAACCTAATCTACTCATTGTCACCAGCTTTAAAATTAACAAATTCTCACAGTTCCCAAAACTGAACTGGAAGTAGTTTGATTTTGTTTTGGCTAAGGTCCAAGGACTGTTTGCAGGGTGGAGCTGCAGAGAGTGACACTGACAGACTCCAGGTGACTGCTGTGCCAATTAACCTCCTGAAGGTAGATCAGGTCACCAGTGGTAGCTGGCAGTCACTTACTATGATTATAACTTAGGTTTTCAGAATATCTTCAGACAAAGCAAATACATGTTGATTCAAGCAAGTTTGCAGTGGGAGGCTGCAGACACACAGGTGTTCATAGACTCACTCTCTTGTTTATCGTGGATAAGATCTGCCTTCAGGAATTCCAGGTTCCTGAAACCACAGGAAAGACTTACCTTGGTGGAGGAACATCAGGACAGGGAACATTTAAACTAACTGGACACACAGAAGCCTCTGGACCCTGACAGATGAAGACAGAGCTGACATTGTCATTGCGAGGCCACTCTTAATTGTCTTTGGAAGGTCACATCAAATGGGGAAAGTTACTGGGAAATAAAACAAAACAGATGTCCTGCTTTCTTCAAGAAGGGCAAGAAGGTGGCTGCAGGGAATTACAAGCCACTCATCCTCGCCTTGATCTTTGGGATGGTGACGCAGCAAATCACTCTGGGAACCACTTCTAAATGTGTGGGGGATAAGAAGGTGACTGGGAGCAGTGAGCATGGATTTATGAAGTGAAAATCTTGTCTGACCCTCCCAGTAGCCTTCTGCAGTGCATGGACTGACTTTGTGCATGAGCAGAGAGCAGTACATTGTTTATCTTGACTTCAGCAAGGCTTTCAACACTGCCTTCAGTGATGAAGTACAGGCTATAGAAAAGGATGAAGGGGTGGGACTAGACTGTCTACAGAGGCTAGTTCCAGCTTCACTGTTCCATGATTCCAAAATAGGAGCAGGCTTTACTCTTCCAGCTTAATACAGGTGATTATATTTGCTTTTGAGCCAGCACATTCTGAGTGCATCCAGGGCAGCTGGATGAGTTGTCTCAGGAATCGCTCAGGTGTCATTTTGCTCTGAGAAGAGACTTCTGCCCTTGATGAAAATGATGATAAAATGCTAAGTGAAAATGAGAGTGGATAACACCATGGCTCATTGGCAGAGCAGTCTTCTCCTTTCAGGTCTCTTATCCCCTCTGATGAGCCAGGGTGGTATTTGTATGAGAGCACCCTCCAGCCAACTCTCTTAGGGGCCAGCACAGCACAAAGCTGCTTGTAGCTGTGTGCTTCTTGATGAACACTGACAGGCTACACCCAGCCTGGGAGCTGGGTCAGCCCTAATGTCCCTTATGGGCCATTAAGTACTCCAGTGAGTTCAGGAGAGTTGTTTGCCTGGCTCAGGGGAGGCAGAGGGGCTTCCTGCACCCAGCAGAGGGTAAAAGGCACCAGTACATCTGCCCATGACATGGGCTGCAGCAGCTGGGAAGCTGCTTGCTCGAGGTGTGTTCCCCTGGGACTGAATTTTACTCACAATCCATAAAGTGAAGACACACAAGAGACTGGAAAATTGCTGCAGAGAAATGGGAAGCCCATCTGGAGCTGGGAGGTGAAGGCCTGAGCGGATATCGGCACCGCGGCAGCGAGTCTTGGCTTCGCTCCCCAGCAGTGACAGACACAGAGATGTGAGCAGGAGCTTCACAGGATGATGGTTGCTATGGCTACCCCCACACTGCCCATCCAGGCATCCATCTGCTTGGCTCCCAGCACTGGAAAGATAGACTGCTGCTTTTGAAAGCTGATGATAATTTATCCTTGCTGGCTGGACAGAGATGACATCCCCCTCTGAGATCAATTTTGCCCAGCATTTTTTAAGCTATGAAAACCATTCTAATGGCAAAGTCATGTTGACAAAGAGGGTGTTGTTTCCTTTCAATAGTTGTATTATTGTTGCCAAATAAGGGGTACAGTGATAATGGAGAGGTACCAGTATGTCCCCAGCACACTGAAACACCCACTATCTTCAGTGGGAATTTAACCCTTCAGATTTACTGTGGAGATTGACAGTCCAGCCAGCATGTCGTGGTAGTTTGACACATTCAGAGAGCAGGGAGTGGAAGCTGGAAATGCAGAAACTGCTGTCTCTAGTTTGTTCATGGGCCTTTAGGATGCCCACATACACAAATTGTGGGATAAACATATAAATATTCTGTCACAGACTGGGTAAAGGTATGGTACTTGCTGGTCTGCATATAGCTGTTTGGGGATTTTGCTGGTAGAATTAATGCAAGGGAAAAAGTGCCACATATTGTGAATGACAATATCAAGCACTGATTTTGCAATAGGTTTTTTTAGAAAAGCTGTGCTTGGAAAATTTTTTGAAAAATGTTTGTTTAAATTTAACAAATCAAAAAAGAATTTCTTAATTGGAAAGAGGATCAAACAGAATTTTCATTTATTTCCACTGCAACAATTCTCTGTGTGAATATGGTCTTTCATTTGGAAACTGGTCTAGGATGACAAAAATTCTACCAGATATCAATTTGCTTGCTGTTGTAGTTTCTTAGTCCTCATCATTCAGTACTACTGCGACAGTCCCATTAAATGTTTTATATGGGTATTCCTCTTTAGAGAAGTCCTGCAAAAGCAGAATTCCTGATAGACTCACAGTTGACATCAGTGAACTACAAGGGACTAGGTTGTGCTATGCAGGTAAATATGAAAAGCACAAACACAGGTACAGTGCAAGTTTATTTTGTGCATATTGTATACATCCTTTTGAGGTGGGTGCCTTGAATGCAGAGTGTGGTTTTGTTTACCTCTTGGACTGCCACTGGCGTTAAACACAGCAGTGGTTTCCTCCTCCTGTGCCACTGTGCAAGTAGGGTGTAATGTGAGAGCAAAAAATGATCCACATCCCAGGCAAAGGTGTGTGCATGCATGTGTATATTTAAAGATACATGTCTATTTCTGTTTGGCAGCATAAATCCATTTTAAAAAAACAGTTTCCATGCCTGATCTTTTGTGTAACAGATGCTGGGCTGCAGGGAGTGTTGGCTTTCTAGGACAGGTGGATTTGTGTTCATAATCTTGCAGCCTTAGTCTGATGGTTTAGGGATGCTGAAGGGCAAGATGAATGGTGTGCCCTACCAACATCCCATTCTCCATATTCCAACCTGCCTGTTGACTTGTTCAGTATATATAAGGGGGTTAGAACACATTAACATTATTTTCAGATGTCTGATTTTTGGAAAATCATTTATTTCACTTTGCCAGATGGCTGAGGAAAGAGCAGTCTGTGCTTTGTTCTAAATGTTTGTGTGGGAATCTGAGGAAGTAGAGTGCAATTAACATAAAAAGCCATTGTGGTCTTCCAAAATCTGGGAGTGAAGACAGTGAAACAGAAGGAGCCATCACCTGCCCAAAATACAATTAATTGCAGCTGTAAATCCGGCCAGCTCAGTGACTGTACCTGAGTCCACAAGCCTTACTTGTGATTAGCCATCAAGAAATGAAACATCATTCTGGCTCTGGTGTTAGGCATCTCAACTCCATCATCTATATGGCAAAGATTATATCATACCTTCAGGAAACCCATCTAGCACATGTATCCAACATTTGCCCCGAAAAGTGTTAGAAAAAAATCAACAGGAAATGTCATCCTGACTGCAGATCCACATCCACTTGAATCCTAATCTAATCTACTCAGGGTATAAATGCATGCTTTTGATCTCAAAATGTGGTGCCCTTGACCAAAACTGGTTCCACTCCTTGTGACCTCCCACAAAAATTATTTGTGTTAACCAGGAGTGGATTTATTGGAGGCAGGATGGAGGCTGCACCCCACACTCCCTGTACACTGTGTCTAATCTGGGCTCCTGTGGGGATGGGGAGGGCTGTGTAAAGGGCTGCTTGAGGAGGACTATGCCCTTTGGCCCTTCTGCTCTCCAAGACTGCCAAAGAAAGACCTTCAATCTGCTCTGCCTCCTGGAAGTGGATCTGGGGACTGAGCTTTTGTAGAGATCCAGCCTGAGGAGAGGCACTGGGCAGGGGTTCCCTCCAAGGGGACTGTGATGCTGCCCTGATGTGCTGAGGAAGAGGTGGAGTGGGGTTGTCTCTTTACAGCTCTGAGAAGAGCATTCCAGACTTACGGGTACAACCAGCTCTGCAAAAATGTTTGGCTTTTTAGAAGTGAAAAAAATTTGTTTGCTGTGTCCCCCAAGACTCCTCTGGTTTAGCCCAGAGGATATAAAATCTGTTGCAGACTCACTTTCAACAGTACCAGTGCCCCTTTGTCCCTTTCCTCCTCCCTAAAAGTGATCTGAACACTCACACTCATGTACACACCAGTGCCCAAAGCTTCACCACAAAGATTTCAATGCAGACACTATTCTAGGGATATCCAATGGAGACCAGATTTCTGTTGACCTTTATCATATCTCACAAGCTTTCCCAGCTTTTCTGAAGCTATGAAGGGAATGTGCTATGCACAGAGCAATTTGAAACAATACAGTTGTCTCATTTTTAAAGGCAGGAAGTGGAAATGCAATATTAACTCCCCTGCAGTTGCCAGTGAAGGTAGGGATCGTGTAATGGCATTAGCTGGAATTTAACCACAGTTAATGAAAACATGTCTGTGCACTAGAAAAAAATGCCATTAGATTTCCAATGACATGAGTAAATAATGTTGGGAATGTTGGGTGTTAGAAAATGCAAATGCTTTGGAGCAGCCATTGCATAGATGCAGAGGGAAGTAAAGGAGAGTTGACCAGGAGATGGGAATGGGCACTCCTCTGCATGATAGTGTTGCCCAGTACATTAGAGAAGAACCACACAGGCATTCAACTCCACATTTAGATGATGGCTGGAGCAAGCCCTAGTGGGAAGAAGCCCCCGGCCTCAGGGATGTTTAGAAAAGCCCAAGAAGCACAGCTGCTGAAAAGGATTACCACAGATTTGCTTTTAATTTGGGCCCTCAGGGCACTGGTTAAAAAACTTGCCCAAGGCAATAAATAAGCCTGGAGGAAAGCCTGGAAACTGAAATCCCCATCCCAGTGCAGTGCAGAATCTACTTCCGTTCTGCTGGGATGTGTGAGCTCTGCAACACTCAGTGCCTCAGCTCAGCTGCTCCCTGTGCTCTGCCCCACGAGTCTGCCCAGGCATTCTGCTGCTGGAGAGAGTGGGTAAAGGAGTAAACCAGGTTTGCTGACTGTATAGCACCCAACACCAAAGTTATTCTTAAGATTAGCAGAGTCTAGTAAATGTTAGTCACTGAGGCAATGGGTAGGAAACATAACTGTAATGTTCAACATAAAAAGAGTAAGTAGCTCCCCATGGCATTGCCTATGGTGTGTATGGCCAGAGACACTCCAACTTCTATGAGGAGCAGCTGAGGGACAAAAGGGAGAGACCATATCAAGCTCTCAACTACCTGAAAGGGGGTTGTAGCCAGATGGGGGTCTGTATCCAAGGTAACCAGGGATATGAGGAGGAAATGGCTTCAGGTTGTACCAGGGGAGATCTAGATTGGCTATTGAAAAGATTTTCTTCACCAAAATGGTTGTCAAGCACTGGAAGAGGCTGCCCAGGGAAGTGGTGGAGTCACCTTCACTGAGGTATTTAAAAGACATGTAGGTCTGGCACTTTGGGAACATGGTTTAGTGGTGGACTTGGCAGCGCTGGTTAATGGTTGGACTGGATGATCTTAGAGGTCTTTTCCAGTCTAAATGATTCCATCTTCTATTTCTACAGCCATCAGCCAGACATATTTCTCCATTGTTTCTCTTTGCTTGGATCAGGTTCTTAGCTGGGATAAGTTAGTGTAATGTATACAAGCCTTCTTCAGAGCCAGAGGTGGCAGAAAAAGTGAAAAAAAGAAAGGGCTGTAGTTGATTCAGAGAAAAACAATTCAACTGTCTCTTTAGACACCCCTTGTCTCTGGTTACCTTTGTGAAAGAGTATTGAAAACCTATGAGACTCAGATTAGGTGTGTTAGTGCTTATATAAATATCAGACCAAGCGTTGCATCTCAAACAAAAAAATCCATAAATGTCTGTAATCTTCCTTCTGCTTAACTGTGTCATTCTCAGGGAAGACAAGAAAGAAAATTAATATCCCTTCTAAGTATCCCTTTGCTTTTTTCTCATCTATGCTTTGAAATACAAAATCAATAAGGAAAACACAAGGCAAAGCCTAGGGGGAAAAAGAAATAATTTGCATAATTTCTTAGGATACTGGAAAGCCCTGTGTGCCCAAAAGCTGCTGTCTGCAGGAGGAGTAGGAGATAGCACACATTCCTCTTGGTTTGAACTCATCACTTAATTTACTTATATTCCCCTTCAGACATGTGATTTATGCCCTCATACATCACTCTGAAATTTGACAAAGTGCTTCTTTTCCTCTTGTGCAAGTTTTAGTCTCTTCTTTTTTTGATAAACATAATATTCCGATTTATAAAAATCATCTTTAAAATAGGCTTTGGGCCCTGTTTTAAGTATTTCAAGGTCAGATGTTTAATCCCCTTGGAAGCAGAGGGGATTACACATAAATGAAGACATCTGTTTGTGTGTGAGCAGCCACACCTGGCATTTTCAGGCTGCCTCACGCCTGGGCCTCTAAGAGGTTCTCAGATCAAGGCCTCTCTCATGTTCCAGGCCTTATTTTTCTTCTATTTTTTTTTCTAATCTGAGGCATTCTCAGAGCATGTCTGCCATATTGGGCTTCACACAGAAAATAGCTAGGAACGAGACTGTGTCTTTGCATATTGTCCATTATATCTGCTAAAGCAGTGTACTGGGGCATGTGAAGCCACAGAATTCTGCCCAGATTCTGTTTGGTCATCACCTGGTTGGCAATCTGTTCTGTGCAAGGCTTTGGTGTAATTTCAAGGTATGTCATCCTGAACATCACAGGTCTAATCTTTCTTCACTTTTCTCCCTGCCTTGTGGGTTTCACAGTGCCTTTCTTCTTCAAGGCCCCCAGGAGTGCCCCTGCATCACTGGAGTGTGGGATGCTGCTCAGGCTTTACTGACTCAGTACTGATGAAACTTAATCACAGGTTTCCAGATGTGCCTCCTCTCCCTGCAGGTTCTGGCAGTCTGCTGGCTTGGCTGTCTTCTGCAGATCTCACTTGTAAGCACCTCAGTCTTACTGCAGGTTGTTGAGCACTACCTCACATCTTAGGGCTTGGGGGATGCCTGTCTGTGAGGTGATGGGAAATTAGGAAGTGCAGTACTGTAGGTGGCAACACTTAAAAATGCCCCACGAGACCTGTCCCTGGAGTTTTCTCACCTTTGGAAAATGTCCTCATTGATATGTACAGTATTGACTCCTTATATTTCAGTGTCCCACTGGAAGTGACATCTTGCCTCCAACACCCTACACTGTACCTGACTGTCTGTACAGCTTGTGAGGAAACCCTGAATCAGCCTCCTTAAGTGATGATTTTATGCCCTGGACTACAATGAACATGAAGTGCTGTTTGCTTGAATAGCTGCTACAGTTATTATTAGTCTTAAAAAACATCCTGGAAATTCTTTTCGGTCCATTCTTAGTACTTGTTGACCTCAAACTGGCAACCACATGAAAAAATGTAGGGAGGGGAAGCACGGATTAATATAAGAAAATAGAAACCACATGGTGGAGGGAGGGAAGATCAACAAGGCAGTATTACTAAAACAGAGGATTCCTTCTCAATTCTCTTCCCACCTCTTCTCCTCCTCAGCATTTTTTATCAGGGATTACTCTTTTATAACTGTTATTCTTTTTTATTCCTGTAAAAGGGTGAGTCTGTCTCGTTGTCTCGTCTTTCTCCAAGCAACAACATAGCAGAAATGGAATTTTGGACTGCTACTAATGATTGCCACTGTTAATTGGAAGGAAGGTTTNTTTTTTTTTTTTTGCTGTTCTTAGCGGTCTCATCCCCTCCAGTTTGTATTGTCAGTAGGTTTCAGGGGAATTTGGGGCATGTTGGGATCTTGAAGAACTGGCCTGAATAGGGAAAGTGACATTGCATCTAATCCTGTCAAAAGAGTTTGAAGTGGCATTTTGCATTATGAAAGCTGCACATTTGTACTATAATTGAATAGTAATAATGATAGCTCAACTAATAAAGATGAGATTTCAAAACAGATTATTTTTCAAAGCTCAGCCTATAATTCTTAAATGGCTCCCTGCCAAAGTTTTGAAATCCAAAGATTATTATTTGTCAGCTAATAGATATTGTGTGTTAAAAGTCTAATCTCCTATATTTTGTGTTGTGTGTACTACAGAGCTAACAGAGCTACAGAAATATTGCTTTGGAAGCATCACATTTATTGTATAACTTCTAGGAATTTGTTTGCCCTGTCTGTAAAGAGGATGAAAATGGTTATTTTAACATGCATTTAGAATATATTTTTCTGTCTGGTTAGTAGAGAGGCAGGTACAGCCTTTACCTGGTGCAAAGATGGACATTTGAGCTTCCCTCACCACTTCATGTGACATTAAGAATTAATTATCCCATACTGGGTAATGATAGAACTCCCCTATGCTCTGTGCAATCCTCACTTCTTTTCCCTACTGGTGTCTCTTAGTAGGGAATGGATCAAGCAAGTGTTAGTAATTTTCTCATTCCACTTTGTAAGTGCATCTTTATACAAATGATGAGGCTCTCATATTACCCCAGTTTCTCACAACAGTTTTCTTGCTTGAGTTTAGATTTGCGAGGCTGATGGAGGAGGCTGGGCATTTTGATACTGCGCTTTGGTCTTCTCATATTTCAATAACTAGACATTTGATAGTGTTGCTTAACAGAGGTATGACTCTTACAGTCTCAGAATCCTCTTTTGATCTTAATCAACTTCATTTTTTCCCTCCAGAGAAGAACAACAAACACGCCCTGCCACCCTTTCCGCTTTGTCTTCAGCATTTGGCAGTAACACGTGTCACCTCTGCACCTGCTTTTGTTACATTCTATTGCACTGGGCAGTCAGTGCACTTCTACACATCCTTGACTTACAGGGAAGCTTTATTGTAATGATGGCATTTGTTTTGTCATGTGACCAAAAGAGGAACCTTCTGGGGTGTTAACTGATCAGTATTGGCAGACTGGTCTTTCTGGAAAAATGTTGCTCTGAGCTCACTGACTTAAAAACAAGGCAATTAAATTGAACAGGTGAGGGAAAAGGTGCCCTTTCAGATTTGTTTCATGATTTTTTTTCTGTAATCTAGTTTACTGTTTGCACTATCTTAAAATAAAATGTCTTTTTATCTTCCTGTGGTTTCACATTTTACCAGAAAGTACGGTCTCCATAGGAAGTCTTCATGTTTTCCATGGCTTTTTAGTAAACAGAATTCAGACCCCAGGTGATCCCAAGAGCATGAAGCTGGAACCACGGGTTGAATATGAAGATGATAGTGAGGTCTTGATTATCTAGATCCTTTCTCTGGATTTAGAGCAAAGGAATTTGTACCCCATCAGGTCTGCGGACTGTTTAGCTCCCAGCTGAAAGCCAAACAAAAAGGAAACAAAGACTATACAGATATTGGGACATACCCAGTCAGCACTCGCTCCACTTCTGACCTGTGCACCAGCAGCAAGGGCGCAGGATGTGAATCCAACCAAGGCAGAGGCAGGAGAACATAGAGACCCTTTCCTGAAGATTGGCTTTATTTTCACCGAAACTCCCATTGCTGGCCTGGACCACCTGAGCTTGTGCTAGCAACTCCAACAGATGGTTAGAGGGTGCATTTTTCTCTTTTTTTCACAACTATGCTGGATAAACCAAACAGCTGTACTTGGGATCAATTTTCTTTCCTAAAAAGAATTATTTACTGTTTTCTGCTGGCTGCTCAGCGCCAGCAACAAAGTCCAACTTTTTCTAACATTGTGGGCAAAGGACTTAAGAATTCACTTCAAAAGATTTCATCTGAGAAAAGTCGATATGGAAGGGCAGTATCTGACTTTACATGGGCTTTGAATTGCTGTAGGTGTTTCTTCATTGGATCTACCTTCCCCTGAATGAAGGTGACAGGTGCTGCATTTGGGGTGACCAGACAATTTAATGTAGGAAGAGTCAAAGGCAGCAAGTCTCCACCCCTTAGCTTTGGTTTGCTTTGGTTTGCTTTAGATCTAGACATTTCTATTTCTAGGAGCAAGCACTTACATGTTGCCTTTAGGTTAGGCTCTCCTGAGCAACCCTGAAGGACAATAAATGACTGCAGTTGTACATGGCAGAAGTTTTACAAACCCACACATTGCCCAGGCATAGCTGTGAGATGGTCTGTGTTCCCTGAATTTCAGCACTGTAGTTCACAAAGGTCATAGACCTGTAGTTAACTGAGACCTAGAAGCCTCAGTGCCTTCACTAGCTTGGAAAAAAATGCTGAAGAGAGATATGCTAAAGGGCCTAGCCACATAAATTCCTATGTTGCAAAAATTTGGAAGGATACATTTGATCCCATCAATTTAATGAAATGTTTACCAAACCTCTGAATATCTAAACAATTATCAGTTGCTTCATTTATTTAGACTGCTTGCTTCTACTTCTACAAATAAACTGTTGCTCTCATTCCATTACTCTTTTTGCTACACATGGAAAACTTTCATGCAGCTGGCAGCTCATTTTTGTTGAATCTTGGCTCCTGACAGACAGGTCTGGAACATGTTTGCAGGGAGAAATTTTCTGCTTTCACTGGAACTACAGAGATCAGAAACTTCTTGAAGGAGACCCCTTAGCATGTAAATGCAGTTTGAACAAGGCCACATAAAGGTAAATGAGTAGAGAAAAGGTTGCCTTAGCAGGGGACACATATTTTACCTTCTAGGACTTTGAAAATAGAAAATATTTTAAACACATGGACCACCTCTTTAATTTTTTTTTTTTAATGAAAGTGGCACAAGTAAACCTGAAGACTGGGAAACAGTATACACTTACTCAGCTGCACAGCTTTAGAAAACATTTTAATTGTGCTGATCACAAGGGACAGAATAGGGGCAATGTGCATGGATTTGGTTATTTATAATGTTCTGCTAACTCATGACAGTTGAAGAAGTGTTTTTTAAAGTCCACTATGAAAATCCAGCCTCTTTCTGCTTTTTTATCCTTTTCATACTTGTTCTTACCCATGAGGATTTTGGAGGCCAAATTATGCTCACATGTACAATGCTCAGACTGTGTTGCTATTGAGGACATTGAACATGAGATGGGCTGCTGAATAACAGAATTCTCTAAAAGTATGTGCACATCTGAGCAATGTGAGTAGTGTCTAAACTTAGAATAAATATTTGAGATATCAGACCCAATTCAATCATGATAGCAATCTGTCAGATGACCTTGACTTTTGGGAGTAAGCCTGTTTTAAGTGTGTGGTTGTTTGTGGTCTGGTATGGAATTTGGAGTCCCAGAAATTTTGGTCAGGTTTATGGCTGTAAAGCATATTTGGAATCATACTTATCTTGCTAATTTCAAAAATTCTTCAGGTGCAGAGTTTAAATTGGTGATTTCTGTCTTATTTTGATTGAATTGGGTTGGAAGCCCTTGCATGGCAATGCCAAATGAGTGGTGACCTTGAGCCAGAGGTCAGCAGTGGCCATATGGGTCGGGCTGGGGAAAGCACAGCTGGGCCTGGGGATGTGCAGCTGCCCAGTAACCAAACCATCACTTCTGCTGCACACTGACAAACTAGAGGTAATTAGGGGGCTGTCATTAGAGACCTCCTAATCTGAGAGGACAGCCAGCTTGTTTGTGAGCAGATGAGGTCAGTGTGGCTTTGACCTGAAATATCTCTCTGGTCATCTCTGTGGTGCACTAAGCCCTGCAGGTTGTGCCTGGGTACACTGAAATCCACGGCTGCTTTTACTGTGCCTCCTTTACTCTGGCTGCATATTTGCAGAGCATTTAAGGCTGGTTTCGTGCAATGTTTGTTCACACTTTATGCAGGACCCTAATTTGCTTTTTCTTCTGGAATTTTTTAATTGTGCAATCAAAATACTCTTCTCCCTGTAAAGTCTGTGTGTAGGCTTGCAGCAAATAATTGATATTCACCCTGCTACTGCTGGTATTTAATTTAAAAAGGTGTCAGGCAAACTCATCTAAAGAAATTATGAAGCTTAATGGTGTCTTCACTTGTCATTTATCATTTATGGCATCCCATACAATGAAAAGCCATTGCCAACTACTAACTGTCCTCAGGGACATTCTCCATTTGAAATTGCTGCAGAGGTGACTGAATATTATTTAACCAGACATTTGAGAGCAATAAATAGTGCATTTCAGAGACTGCCAAGAAGATTGATGGGAAAAGATCTTTTTCTCTTTTAGACTGCAAACAAGAAGCAATACATTAGCTGGATTAATCTCAACAGTAGGAGATAGACTATGCTCTACCCACCAGAAGAAGTCTTGCTCTTATATGTGACTGCTCTTTGAAAGAATGGGCACATTTAAAAACAAAGACATGATGTCTACTGAAGGGGCTATCTAGTTCCACTTAAAATATGCATAGAAAATTGGTAAAGGCCAGAAACATGCAAAAGATCTGAAGTAAATGGGGGCAGAGGGGATCTCTGATTAATTAACACCTTTAAAAATTATTCATTTCTGACCGTACCAATAAGGAAGCTTAAATTAAAAAACATACAAAGCTGGACAAGTGGTTACCAGTAAAAGTAATGGCTCAAAGAAGTGAGTTAAACCAGTTTACCCAAAGAGGCAGCATAATGGGCATTTATTGTCACTAGTGAAGAATGCAGAAGAAATTACCAAGTAATTGGTAGATAGTAAATAAGGTTCTTTAAACAGAGGACTGCCAATAAAATAATGCACTTCTAGTTTTATGATGAATTAGGTGTTTCAAGTCCATAAGATCTTATAAAAATAATAAGAAATTTAACTGCTTTCTGTATACATCTTTTGTATAGTCCATGTTTTTGGGGAAGGGAAGAGGAAGGGAAGGGAAGGGAAGGGAAGGGAAGGGAAGGGATCATATCTTGCTTATTGGCTGGCATCTGTATGGCCAGAGAGAAGAAAGGCAAGGGAAAGAGACACAGATGATGATCTAGTGTTCGTAAAAATAAACATCTGCAGTTACCTGCCATGACTGGCAGTGCAATGAAAGAGTGTCCTGAGAGGTTGTGCACCCAGCCAAAGATGTTCATCCAGCCATGGCAACTTGCTCCAGAGCTCACACAAATGTGGGCATGGTGAGTCCTGCAAGGAGAGTCAAATACAACCTTCCTCATGTCCATTCCCTGGGGTAAATGTGCTGGGAGCCTTAAGGACAGCTGGTGTCACCTCCTGTGCAAGTCAGCAGCACTGACTGCACCTTTGCTTCTTTCCACCATCACTTGGGGCTGCCTTTGGGGCACAGGAGGCCACGTGCTGTTGCCAAGGGAGCTGCAGTGCCACAAAGTTTTGTGACCATGGTGACTCACGGACCTGCATTTTTGCTCTGCACAGTCAAAGACTTGAGTTTCATGTTTATATCTTTGAACAGAAACCAGACACAGCAGTCACAGCTCAGGAATGGCTGTCCTTCAAGGGTCTGGTGACATACCCCCTGTGACTAACGTAGGAGCTTGCTCTTCCTGGAAGATAAAAGAAGTGACTGGAAAGGGCTGTGTGTCCCACAGTACAAAACAGATTTCTCCAAGTCTCCCTTCTGCTCTCCTCAAGTCTGGGAAGTGGCAAAGTGCTGGGAGTTACTCCAGATGGCTCCATGCACAGGAGTAGGTCACAGAAGTGTAGATGTCTAGGGCTTCTCCAGGGTGCTGCCAGGCCATGGGGGAAAATGTGGCAAGTGATAGTGATGCAGTTACTGTGGGGAAGACCTGGGCTCTTCCAGAGGGCAGCCAAAGAAGCAGACACACAACTGTGCTTAGCGTACAAGTGAGCCAATGGATTTCACTTAAGATGGTTTTTGTTTTAGCCATAATTTTACAGCCAGCAAAAGATTATTTTAAAATATTAGAGAATATTCGAAACTTGTGAAGATAAGGATTATTAACATAGTTGTCACTGCACATGTAAAAGAGTTCTTTCAGCTCCTTGCTTAATAAAAATGATGGTTCTTTTTTTCTCCTGTGAGTGTTCTCAGTTGCTTCTTCCCCCAAAGCTCTTGCCCTCACTGCCTCATAGTTTGTCTGTGCTGTCCTTCAGGCTATTTTATCCCATGCATGCACAGCTCTATGTGTACACATCTATATATGCTATTTATACATCTATATATAGCACACAGCTATATGCATACATATCTATAGATAGAGGAGTCAAGGACACAAATGTCTGCCTCTTACAGAGCTGACAACGTTCATGGTGATCCCTGTGCTGCCTGGTCCCTGTTTGGACATCTTATATGTCCTTTGCATAAACTGGGTTGCCATCATGACTGCTCCCATCACCTGGATTAGGCACCAGACACAGTGCTACAGGATGTAGTCTTTAATCAGGAGCTTCACATTTTTGTGTGACTTCCCTTTCCCTTCCCCTTCCCCTTCCCCTT
>VWZP01009794.1:0-49585 GCA_013396995.1 Dicaeum eximium | reverse complement strand
CCTTCCCCTTCCCCTTCCCCTTCCCCTCCAGGTGTTTTGCTCTCTGACAGCTGTTTCCCTCAGCAGCCCTCCTGTCCCAGATCCAATTGCCTGCCTGTGTGCAGCTCCTGTAGCCCAGCCCCAGCAGCAGTGGCTGCAGTACCAGCAATTGCCCCATCCAGGTCAGAGTGAGTGGACAGGACACTGGGTGATTGAACAGGTGTAATGATACTGAACAGCACTGTGGCACATTTTCCCTCTTCCTTCCTTCACACACACTTAAGTCACCTGCAGAGTTCAAAATGTGGCCAAACCTGAATGGATTTTCACAGCTTTAGCCCAAGAAAACGAAGGCTATCACCTCCCCCCACTACCACCAGTCACATTTCAAGTCCCTGCAGCACAGCATGGAGACACTGCAGCTGTTCAAACAAACCATTTCTGGAAGTGCTAACACAAGCAGGCAAGAGGGGAGCAGGATTTGGAAATGGCTGAACCATTTGGCTGCAATTTTCCACTGAATTTCTGTTGGAGGTAGTACCACCCCCTTGTCTTCCAGAATAAAAGATTTCCACAATTACTGTTACAGACTGATAAAAATTTGGGGTTTTTTAATACATAAAAGAAGCCTGCCATCAGTCCTGACAAAACTGATTAATTACAAGATCTTGCCTAAAGTAATTTACTTATTGTACAGCATGCACAATTCCTGCCCTGCAGAGTTTACAATCTCACATGACTTTTGCTCTTGTCACAGTGAAGTGCATGGGACCTCTTAGCTTCTAAGTGCTATTCAAAAATAGAGTTCCTCAGCAGTCTCAAAATATAATAAATAATAAATGAGTCAGGAATGCTGACATAAAAAAACCCTGCAATGAACTCCTGTAAATTTTATGATTGGACTGTGACAATCCTATCTTGTATTGACTGCAATAATTTTAAAAAGGTCATTGCAACCAAAACTACAGGCTTATGTTATGTAAATTTTACAGGGTTGTTGATGTTGCTGGGTTGCCCTGTGTTTGTTGTACTCATGCAACTTGTATAAAGTGGTTGCAAAATGTCATTTTTTCCAATATGATAAAAATTAGGATCCTTTTGCTACACATTTCTAGAAAGTCTGGCCTGTAATTTGTGTGACCAGTTCAGACAGTATGAAGAGATATCAGTAGCTCTGTATTGCTCCAGGCTTCTTCAGAGACTTTGTGTAGTGAATTTAAAATTATTTTTCTCTCCCTTGCAAAAGTGATTTGGGACTTCTGTCTGAAAAATGCCCAGATCCACAGCTCACTGGTTCAAAGATAAGACTCATATCTCTTTAAAAGGTTTTCATTCATCCAATAATTTTAAATGCTGTACAGAGAAGGAAACAGACAGATTTTATGTTGTTAGCAGGCTGCTCCATACTCCTCTAGGTTATTTGTTGTTTCTGCAACCAATCTTCCCTGCTGCACGAGAGCAACTGTGACTCTGATGACAGGCTGTGACACTCAGGGAGATCAGCAGAGTCCTCAGGGCTAGCAGGCAACTTTAATCACTAGAGTAGATAAAAATCAGAATGAAAACATGTTGCTGGCAGTAAAAAAAAAAAATCAGTTCGTGGTGAATACTGGAGGGAAAAGACAGGATGCCTTAGTATCCTTGGCTGTGATGGCTGCTGTGTTCTGTAGCTGTCCCTCTTTTTCCAGGTGAGTTGAGCTATGAAGGTCAGCTTTCTGTGCTCTCTGAGTAGAAGAGGTACTTACAGCAAGGCAATTCTAAGTTTTCTAAGTAATTCAATATCTCTTGACACTTTACTTAATAATTGCCTCAGATGACCCAAGGGTGAAGTCACTACCAGCCCTGCTACAACAGCTATAATGGCAAACTACTGTCACCTTAACGACTTCATGTACTGCTAAGTTTAATGAAAAATGTGCCACTTCAGTGAGGCCAAAGACACCAGAAAATAGGTTTTGGGAAATAGCAGTATTACCTCAGAAATGTCATCTCCTTGGTGGTTGAAGAAATTAATTTCATGAAGGTGTAAAAATCCTCATAATGTTTGACAGTTTTATGTAAATGCAATAAACCAAAGGTGTATGGAGAAGAAATGAAACTCACTTTGCATTTATGATGTACAACAAAATTATAGTGCAGATGAGGACAAAGTGACTTAGAAATGTTAAACACATAGTTTAATGTCTAATAAGGCAACACTGGCCCTGCTGAGTATGTGCAGTACTGTGACATTATGGGAATCATGGCTGGAGTGGGTTGTAAATGAGTAGTGCACAACTCTCCTTCCTCAAAATCGTGTGTTGGAGTTTGTGGGCTCAGTCAGAAAAAAATCAGAAAATGAGAAATGTTTGTGAGTCACATCTGTGACTGTAAGAATTGTGAGTCTAACTCTTGGAAGCTTAACACCAGTAAGAGTCTGTTTACATGTACTGAAAGCTTTTCTTCCCTAAAGGGTTGAAGTTACTGTGGAGAAATCTTTGGACCATAGATGCTTTCTGAGAACTGCAGCTGTCTTGTGTTTGGCCTAAGTAGACTTCCAATTGCTGTTCAGCTGAAACCTCACGTTCACGCTCTTCTCATCCCATTAGAGGTGGACAGACAGAAATCTGTGAGGTGATCCCCTGAGGACCTCTCAGAACATCTGGATAGAGGGCTGGGTGCTGCCCCATCCTTGGCTGTCTGTCCCTCCCTGTCCCTTCTCCCGCTCTGCTACACCATCTTCAGTTAAATTTGCAGATGACTGCTGATCCAGAAGGCTTGTTCTTGCACAGGCACACTGGGGGAAAAAAAGAGTCTTCTCTTTAGCGTCTCATGATAGTAAAGTAGATAAATGATGTTGTTCTTGAATAAGCCATGTGGCAAATGGAATATTATAGTATTAATAGGATAATTACACCTGCTAGCATCTTCTCTCCTGATGATGAGTTTTATCATCCTGTTGACCCTTGAGCACAAGTTTATTCTGACATATATATGACACGTGTGCCTGTGTCTCCTCCTTCAGCACAGAACTGCTCAAGACAACGTTGCTGGACGTCAATTTAGAGCAGGTTTTACTTATGTCTGCAGTAGATATATGTGTACAGAGAAGCCCCTGGTGCAGATCCTGCTCTCCCTGTTCCACAGATTTCCATGGCACACTGGGACGTTTGGCTTGCTTCCCTGTTCTGCTGGCAGGAGGAGCGGGGTAACCCACCGTGGGAGGCCTGGACCATGATACAGGAGCTGAGGGGACTGCCAGCGCTGCTGCCCCAGCTTTGCACCCTGCCTGTGGCACAGGGACAGCTGGACGGGAGCTGCCTGCGCTGCTGAGGGATCGCCGGTGGCCAAGTGCCGCTCTCGGAGCCGTGGTGGCCGGGCAGGTGCTGGGAGAGCCGCTCGGGAGGCTGTGCTGGGACTGGCACCGACAGCTGGTGTGGTCACAGCCCTCACCAACCTTCTCCCAGTATTGCAGCTGACCCATCAGCATAGGGCAGGTTTGGGCTTTTCCGTTTGTTTTTCTTCCTTGGACTCCTTGGACGTCCTTTTCCGTCATTTCCACCATTGCGAAACATTTATGAGAAACAATTTCTGAGAGTAAAGCAGAGCTAAACGGACAAAGGAAACCAAAGAAAGGGAGCAAAAATTGATTTGATGCTGTAACATCAGTAGGCATGCCAGATTTTCGGGGAAAGAACTGGAGACTGCGTTACACTGACTCATCACTATGTTTGCAGCTCTGGGGAGGTTTGCAGCTGGTTGGGTAAGTGTGCTGAGCAGAGTAAAAATTGTTGAGTAAAGAAGAAAATAAATGCCAAAGGCATACGGGCTCTGATAACTTGTTCTGTGCTGAAATTTAGACAAAGGGCTGTTGTGAAGTTGTTTTCTTAATGTCTAGAGCCTGTTTCATACCACATTCAAACAGAGCTGCAGATTGCTGCTGCAAGCTCCAATATGCTTGATAGGGAGTTTCCTCTTCTGTTGACCTTTGAGTGCAAGTTTATTTTGATATATGTGTGAGATTTCTCAAAAATCTGCCCATGGCCTCAGAACTAGGGTACCCTTGAATAAAAGAAGAAGCGTGAAGCTGCCTAATCATCAGCTACAGTGACCCCAGCTCCCAAGCCTCTCTGACTGTGACATTGCTGTAAACAGAGCTGCCATCATATTTGGAAACATAAATCCCATCAGGTTCTGCCCAAAGGTTGGGGAAATCCAAAGCACAAATACAGGTTGGGCATAGAATGGATTGAGAGCAGCCCTGAGGAGAAGGACTTAGGGGTGTGAGTTGATGAGAAGCTTGACATGACGCAGCAACGCACACTTAAATCCCAGAAAGCCAGCTGTGTTCTTGTTGTGGACTCTTGTTGAGGGTGATTGTCCCCCTCTGCTCTGGTGAGACCCCAACCAGAGCAGTGTGTCCAGCTCTGGGGCCCTCAACATAGGACATGGACCTGATGGAGCAAGTCATGAGAAGGGCCACAAAGAAGATCAAAGGGTTGGAGCACCTCTCCTATGAAGCCCAGCTGAGAGAGCTGGGGCTGTTCAGCCTGGGGAAGAGAAGGCTCCTGGGGCACCTTTTTACACCTTCCAGTACCTAAAGGGGCCTTACAAGAGAGCTGGAGGAGGACTTTTGACAAGGGCATGTAATGATAGAACAAGGGAGAATGGCTTCAAAGTGAAGGAAGGTGGGTTTAGATTGGATACTAGGAAGAAATCCTTTACTCTGAGAGTGGAACAGATTGCCCAGAGAAGTTGTGGATGACCCATCTCTGGAATAGTCCAAGGTTAGGCTGAACAGGACTTTGAGCAACTTGGTGGAAGGTGTCCCTGCCCATAGCAGAGGGATTGGAACTATATGGTCTTTAAGATCCCTTCCAACCCAAACTATTCCATGATCCCATCAGCAGTTTGAGCTGTGGGCTGGACCTCAGGTGCCTTGAGGTGTTCAGACAGCTGGGACATTCAGGCAGAGTTTCTTCTTCGTTAACCCAGGCCTTAGGGAGATCATTGTACGGGACCTTTCAGTCTCACCTCTTCTTTTTTATATTTATCTTATTTAAACCTGAAAATGGGAAATAAGCCACAGCTAGTAGTTTTCTCAGTCTTTGGAAGACTGCGTTGCAAGAAGAAGTACCATGAATTGCTTTTCTTTCAGGACATTCTACTGACAGAGATTTTTTTCCAATTGTTATTAATTTTTTTTTTATTCTTGGATTTTATCCAGCTGTCAACTGACCAGGAAACTGCAAACATACCAGACTTTCAGATCATTAAATAATTGTGTTTATTTATTGTGTTTTGTTGCAGTTTGCTCCAGCTTCAACTCTGACCTAAAGCAGAAAGCACAAGAGGAATTGCTTGAAGTGAATATGGGTTTCTAGGTCAAACAGACCTTAGGGGCTGAAATCACAAGTATGCATCTTATTTGTCCCAGCTGTCGAGGTCTATGTTTGTTTCTTAGTGACTAGTTGTGTTCTGGTAGTTCCAATTAGGCAAGAAGATACTGAAGCATAAGAGGTTCTGAGGAATTTATAGTCTACTTGTGGCTAAGTGCAACAAGCTAATGACAAAGCAATAGGAAGGAAGGTGGGAGGAACAGCAGGGATAACAAAAACAGGATTGCGTGGTTATATAGAGAGATATGTGGGTAGACTGTGGTTCTGAATCACATGCAGAATGGATCCTGCTGAAATCCAAAGAGCTGACACAGCACTGTTCACCCTTGTACACCAAGGTTCTTGTGGACAGCAGGGTCAGACACTCAGGGCATGGACCTGGTAATAGCCCAGGGGAGCTACAGGAAGCTGGAAACTATTCCCTTGACTTATAATGATGCTGTGAGAGACCTGAGAAGAAAGGAACTCTTCCAGACCAAATTATAGCATAAAGTATTTTGGGAAGGCCACAGATAACGTGAAAGGAAAAAGGAGGCAGACTACCAAAGGACCTTTACTTTTTTTTCACAAGACTTTTTTTCCTGTTGCTGTGTTGATGAGTTAATGTTATAAAGTCAACATTGCTTTCGATGTGTTCCAAGATAGTATCAATGGTGTGCACAGTAATTCATTCAGGTGGGTGTAGGGAATAGTCTAGGAACAATTTTGTCTAGGCTGTAGTCTATAAAATGGCTGCTGCTGATTCATACTGCTTTTGTTTGTCTTACAGTGTTTTGCCAGTGTTTGCCTACATAGCACCCACCTAAAGATGAAAACTCAATCAAGAAATTTTATATCCCTATGTAACCTCTGATGTCCACGGCAATCTTTTTTATTGAAACACTTACATCTAAGACCCATAGCCAGTCTTGGTCCATCAGGAGGAGCATAAAAAAACATAGCATCAATTCAGAAGATTTTTGTCATGACAAAAATGATATTTAGCATGAAACGATGCAGAGAGATTAGCTGCCAAACAAGGAAGAAGCACAGAAAGGTCTTTATACAAACCAGTACATTTTGCACTCTCTTGTTTTTAGAAGTGCACATCACATTTGCTTGTGAGGTTCCTGGAGAAACATTTGCAAGATTTGCGATAACTGCTGTGGCTGGAGAGCTGGTGGGAAGGGGCTGGTACTGGTGGCCCCCAGTTCTTCTCTCCTTGGCTATGTACCCTTTTGCTCCTTTCTCTTAATTTCTCTATCTGAGAGAAACAGTGCTTGTGTAATAGCAATCTCTTGCTGAATTCTAAAGCCCATGTATTGCCTTTTCCTCTCTCTGGGCAGAGAGAGAAGTGTGAGAACAGCTGTTCGGATTTAGCCTGCTCCAGAGTGGATTTCCCTCTGGGCTTGAGAGTGGGGAGAAACTGCTTGTCTTCTTCTAGCAGGTGTATGGAGCATGTTCAAAAGGTGCTTGCATGCTTGACAGATGCTTTCCTTTTCTCATTTGCTTTCATTATTAAAAATAGATAGCAAAATATCAAGGACCAGAGTGCCTATATACATTTCAAAATTCAAATACACAAATACAATTTCTTCCTATTTTGATGGAAGTAAAAAGAAATTATGAAAAATTCATTAATTTTGCACCTTTAAAATATTTTAGATGTGAATTCAGTTGTTCTTCCCTCTAATTTTGTGAAGCCTTGAAGTCAGGTCATCAGAATATCCAGTGCAGCTGTTGTAAAAAAAAGAAAAAGTCAGGATGGGGAGTACCATGCCTTTCCATCAATGCTGTGCCACCCCAGCTGGTTAAACTGCAGCTCCAGCTGCAGGCTGAGCCCCATCCCATTGCCATCAAGCACTGCTTCCTGGGCCCAGATTTCATTTCCATGCCTGAGTAAATCCACCCACATGCCAGACTGAGTCCTGCTGTGCCTGACATTTCTCTTCTGAACAGGCTCTGGGATTCAGGAGCTGCCTGGAAAACACACAAGTATGATTCAGCCATGCAGGTCTGCTTCCTTACTGTTTGTGTTAGCAGAAAGGAAAGCCAGAGGGGAGTTCAAAGGCAGCCCCACTGTGCTGAAATGACAGGTAGAGAGATCAATGATCACAGCCTTGTAGTTGGACACAGTCAGTCCATAGCATTTTATTTTTAGGGAATCACACCAGACACTAAAATGGCTCATTAACAAAAATGCAATAGAAGAGAAATGCAAATCACTGCTCAGATTTCCATGCTGCAAAATACCTGACAGAGCTACTCAGAGGCTACTCAGGGGCTACTCCCTGTGTGGCTTTGGCCCCATCTGAAGTGACATAATTTTTTTGCAGACTTCTGGAGAGTTGTCAGGAACAGCTGTTAATTGACCACAGCATCTTTTGGCCACATCCAGCACCAGCAAGATAAGTCCAGAACTAAGGACCCAAGTGTCTGGAGAGTAGCACAGGAATCACACCAGTGCTGCCTTTCCCTGCAAGGCAGGTATTTTAGTATCACCCAAAATTAAAGCAACAGCTGAACAGAGATGGAGAAGAAATAGGCTCCTTTCTCATTTAAAACTCCAGACTCTTGCACATATTTTGAACTTCATTGCAAATGCTGCTTCAATTTCTTGGTTTATTTTTCATAGGAGGCAAAATCTGATGCAGTTCCTGTCTCTTTCCTATCACATCATTAATGTACCATGTAGGCAGATGAGCAAGTAATTCCCATCCCTTGTTCCACAACCTCAGTCAGAGGTTCTGAGCAAGTCCCATCACCCATCCAGCCCTTTGTGTGTTTAGCCTGAGATTTTCAAGAGACCATTTGGTGTGAGGCAAACTTCCTTCTAGTCTTTGAAATCCTTCTCTAGGGAAAAGGGATGCAAATGCTCTCTGAGCAGGAACTGCGGACCACTGTGTTTGCAAGGCTGTGACATAAATCCTGGTTTTCACCAGGCCTTCAGGTGTTTGTGCAAGGCTGCAGAGTCATCATGAAAATCCTCCTTTTCCATGTTCAGTGTGAAAGAAAACAGGGATTGACAATAAATACTGGAAGAGCAGCAGAGTAAAAAAGGAAGAGGTAAGCTGAAAGGAGGGAGAAGTAAAAAAAAAAAAAAAAAGAAAAAATAGATCCAGGACAAAAACAGCAAATAGAAAAAAAGGACTTTGCATGCAGGAAGGAGAGAAAATGAAGCAACAGCACAGTGGGAAAAAATAAATACAAAAATTAGAAAGACAACCATTAACAGGTAGAATCGAGCAGACAAAGTGAAAGGACAAAAGAATGGTTCATGAGGGAAGAGGGAAAAAAAAGACAGAGCAAAGGGAACACTGTGTGCTGATAGCTGAGCACTCAGGAAAATGCAAATTATGGCGTTTAAGAAATCTTCCTGCACTGCTTGGAATTAAGATGCTTTTGGCTCTGCTGCAGGACTGAGAGTGAAAGCCAATCTTCTTTGATCTGCTCCACCAGTGCAGAATGACTCAAAGGGAATGTATCAATTAAGAAAATATTGAAATTGCTAGTACAGCATTTTACATCTCTTAGGTTTCACTGAAAGTAGGCTGCATTGGAAAATAAACGAACCATGATTCTGGCATGACAAAAATCCACTGAGCTCTTTGTGGAAAAGGGTAGGAAAAGCTACAGTTGTGCATGTGTGGCTCCTAATGATGACCACTGTGTTATAAAATTGCTGTGCTTTTTGTTGCTAGGGCTCAGCTCCCACAGTAGCAGTGTAAAACAGTGCTTCATGAATTTGGTAACCTTTCTATCCCCAGAAAATGTATGCTGAACTCCTACCAGTTAATTTCCTTAAGACACAAGCAAAAAACCAGATTCCTGGTGCAAAATGTCCAATACCAGACAAGATTGGTCATAGGAAGAAAACTGCAATGTTTAGAGGCTGGTGATGACAGATTTAAAGATGATGGAGGTGTAGAAAATTATTTTACTCTATCACAGAATGGCCCAAACTTTCAGGTGTTTAAATTCTCACAGCTCCTCCTGCAGACTGGGTTCTCTTCATTCTTGCACAAGGTATCTTGACACCTTGGCTGTGAGTTAAAGTGTTCTATTCTTGATGTACCAATGGTAAAAATAAGAGTTGAGAAATTCCTAATGGTAAACTCCTTTCCATGTCTTTGTGCACCTACAGAAGTGCTTCCCACTCCCTGCTGTTATTTGTTTAAATTGATACACTTCAAAACAATTTTCAATCACAGAAACTTCATTTTCATTACCTCAGGCCACATAAAACATGCCTGGATATAATTCTCCAGATTCATTGGGTCCATGGCTACTTGATTATTTGGCTTCACCAAACAAGAAATCATTTCATCTGCCTGCATCTTGGTCCTCTCGTGAGTCTGCTGATCCCAGCTTCTGTCATTCATCTGGGTTACAATAAGCACCATGTATAATGCAGAGTATTAGGTCAGTCAGGAGCAGAGAGGAGGGTTAATGTTATGAGTTCTGTACTAAGACTGCAGCCTGTCATAGCTGTGCTTCTGCCTCCAGCCACATATGCACTCAATTTCCTTTTCCTGGCACTGTACAGAGTGGGAAGTTCTTGTCAAATAGCTTGATTAATATTTTCTTCATCTTTGACAAAACTAAGAAAAGGAGATGTGTATCTGGGTGTTCTTTCTTTTTTAACCATAGCCAAGTAACAATTGTCGGTACATCTTTTATGATGTGATTTTTTCCTGAATCAAAAGTGAATAGAAAAAACATCAGGTGCAGCAATATGCAGGAGCATATCTGGATTTATTCTGCTGTGGAAATAAAATAGGGAAATAACACTCCCAGTGCAGTGTGTTATCAGCCTTCAACATTCCCATGAGGAAATTATGTAAATCTCTATTCAGTCAAAGTCAACAGACTTGCAGGAGAGTCAAACAAGGGTAATTCCAGATGAATCAAACAAGGGTAATAAATGAGTACTGTGAAGGAAGAGTCTGTCTGCCTTCCTGGTTGCAGGTGTTGTATGCTGGACTTCCAGAGGCTGTTTAGGGCAAGGGAAGGAAGAGCTGCAGAGACAACCAGTACAGCTGGGAAACAGCTCCAAAAAGCTGGAAAAGAACTGCAGTAAATCCGGGGGTTGAGCTATCATTTCTGTATTTTTAACTATATGCTTGTTAATTAAATGTCGTTTTAATACAAAAAATAGCATTTTTTTCTGAAAAAAAAAGTAAAAATGAAAGAAGCTGAGGAGTATTTAGAGGGACAGCTGTATTAGAGTTTTAAACTAGTAGGATTTGATAAAATCATTTTGTATGTGTGTACCCATATTCATGGGTTTTGTACAAAAAAAAAGGTTCCAGCCAAAACTTCTTTGCAGCCCAGCAGATGATTTGTTAATATGAGGAGTGTTCTGCATGCCTGGCTGGAAGTTATGAGAGGGACTCATAGGGCACAGGATGGAAAGAGGGAGGGAGGTTTCTCAACAGCCCATTGAGAGCAGTGACCCAACACGGGCTGAAGAAAGATGCAAACAAGTGACAACAATACAGCCCAGGATTAGGATCTTTTGGCCCAAATGTTTCCTGTGGGTGAATACAAGAACTGAGCAGCTCTGCTCAGAGTTAGCCACCTGTTTACTCAGCATTGCAGAGGGCAGCCAGCTTTTCATCATTGATTAGATAACCAAAAATGTGGCCACACCTCACTGTGTGCTAATGCCATGCTGCCACGGTGCAGCATGGGACTCCTCCCACAAAAGGGTCACTGCTGGCAGCAATGCCCCATGTTCCTGTGTGAAATATTCCTCCATCCCCCCCTGTAGTCTCTCAGCTCCGGGCCACAGGTCACTCCATGTGTTCTGAGTGTGTGGCAGCCATTTCCTTCTGCTTTTGAAATCACTGTCTCAGCAATCTCTCTCCCCAACATGGTTTCTAATGACTTCCCCTTTCTCAACAGTGGTCCATTCATCACCACATTGTGAGAAGGTGTGAGTGGGGTCACCTTGTCCTTTGGATGTATGGTCACCAAAGCCACTGCCTCCTTGTGCTTTCTTCTCAGGAGAGATGAAATCCCCTTCCTGGACCCAAAGCCAAAGCTGCAGGGTAAAGGGCTGTTCTGGTCTTACCCATGCCAGCCATGCTGCCTGCAGCAAAGCAGCAAGAGGCACCATTATATACTGAAAAAGCTTTCTGGCTTGTATTTGTACATTCATCCATCAGGGCTTTCATTCCTTTATTGTATTTATAGGTCCCCAGGCCTGGGAATATTGGTTTAAATGAGGCAAATGGTAACAGTTGAAGTTAAATCCCAACACCTGCTTTCATAATCTGTAGCTGTCATCCCTTTTCAGCTGTTTTCCAATCTCCTTCACAACAGGCCTGCCCATTGTAATCAACACACAAATTCTCATTGGCTTCATTGGCCGGGTCTAATCTCCCTAGAAAAGCTCAGGGTTAGGAAATCTGCACCACTGACCATAGGGGCATGGATAAAACATGAAACTGTGCATGGTTGTTGGGTATCATTGCACAGCGTTTGCATTTTTCTCTTCTTTTGTTTGACTGCAGGTGGAGGCATGGCCAATATCTATTGAAAGAGGGTCATGTGCTTTTTAATATTTTACTTGAGCCTCTTACATCCATAAAAGAGAATGACCTTTTAACTATGTCTCTAGTCTAGTTTCATTCTCATGGTCAGTGAATCACACCAGAAGCTTTGATTGACCGAGTGTGAAAATTACACCATAAGGTCATCTGTCCCTTTGAAAAAGCAGCTGTTCCATTTTTTCTGTCTAATTGAGTTTGTCCTGCTGAGAAGGACATGAAGTTTCCTTCATATTTCAAAGTGATGAGTGCTTTGCATAATTTTAGTGAATTTGGAGTAGGAGAGGGACTGCTTCTGCTTATTACTCCTTCATTCTCAGAGGAAATGTAGGAGACTGATTTCATTATCAATGAAATGTAACTCACACGGGCTGCTTAATGACATTCCTGCACCAACATGACATGTGGTGATCAGGGCCCTCTGTTTCACCTATTGCTGTCAGGTTGGCATTAGCTTGGACTGCTGCAGAGGCAGTGCTTGAATTCCCTTGGAGTAAAGAGCATCTGTGCAAGAGACAATCCTCCCATTCCTCTTTGGCTGACTAAATGGCAAAATGGTGCCTCATTATCACATTTTCCTGCAGTACTGTTCAAGAGAGAATGAAGGAGAAAGAAATATAAACAGAACCAAAACAAAACCAAAAAAAGAAAAAACAAACATAAATCCAACCCCCTCAAAAGTCAAACAGGTGCTGGAAGGCTCCCTCCTTCCCTGTTACTGTTAATACAGCCTTGAGCATCCAACTTCTAGCAGGGAATAACCAAAGTTGAATCACAGAAACTTCTTACTGCTCTGCCTATACTTAGGCAAGTTCACAGGTGCAAGTGGTGTCAAGGCTAGGCTAAGACTATGACTCAAGCCATCTTGAGATAAAGAAGCAAAACTTTTTCTCCTATAGTCATAAAAGCAAGACAAGGTCAAAACCATGAAACCTTTATTTAGCTCATTAAATGAAAGCAATACAGACTGTGTAAAACAATGTCTGCAGCTTCTTTACAGAAGTGAAGTTTTCTTCTGCTGAAGCTAATCAGCCTCATTTCCAGTGATTTTTATGGAAGGTTTCAGCCAGGTTTGCAGACTCTAAACTGAAAAACCTTCTGAGTAGAAAAGTACAGGTTTATATCTATGTGTGCAATAGTAATGTCCCTTCCCAGAAACAGCCCTCTTGCTACTCAGAGAAATGCTTTCCACAGTGAGTACAGTCTCACCATTCTGATCAGCACTGTGGTTTATCAGTGAGGACATGGTACTTACCAAGGGTCCCTCTAGCCTCATTCTGCCTCCAGTAGTGCTCAGGCCCAGAAGTCTGAGAAGAAGCTTAAGCAACTGGATAAATGATATTTTTCCTTGAGATATCACTAATTTACGTTTTCCTTTTTTTTCTTTCTTTGAAAAGAGATATTGCAAACCATGTAAACCATAATTTCTTAACAGCCATATTTTCTCTATTAGAAACTTCATTGTGAAAATAATTCAGCTCCTGATCCCTCCCTTGCTGCTTATTCCAGCAAATGTCCCAGCTTCAGTGAGGAGGCAGTTCAGGGCTCAGGCTACACAGAGACCCTCAGAGATGAAGAAGACCAGATCCTGTTATGGTTTTATGCTGTCATAATAAACCTATACTGTTTTATTATTGTCCTTAGCTTAGATTTCTTAATCTGTGTTCAGTTATAATGCAAGTGGAAAGCTGTATGAGGGACATGGAATAGGCTACTAATTTCACCCTGATGCCTTTAGCCATAACATCACTATTGAATTCTCTAGAAGTTTAATAGAAGGACTGAATGTTGCTGGAATCTTTTTTCCTAAAATAACATGACCTTTCTTCCAAGGTCACCACATTCTTGGGTAGCCAATAAGCTTTGATGCTCACTAATAGCTAAAACTATTAAAAAACTATTAAAAGCCCAAGCTTCAATCAAAGGTGCATTAACTCACATCCTGTTTGGCCCTATGATTGCAAAACTAAAATGACTGAACACAATGTGGCAACATACATGCTTTAGTAAGCACTGCTGCCAACTGTTCTTGGCATAAAATGAGTTGACTCATCTTGAAAATAGGCCTCTGTTCCTTAAAACTGGGGCAGAATATAAATGCCTGCCTTGCTGACCATCACCCACATCATTACCAGTGTTACTTGTGGAGCACCAAGCACACTCTCAGAAAGGATCTGCAAAAGACATGTCCTGTTGAGCTGCTGTATTGAGTAAGATGAAATCACTTGTATTATCAGATAAACCTGTAGACTACAAGTAAACCTAATGCAGACTACGAGTGTCTGTCTGTGTAAACAATATCTCTGAGCTGAGCTCATTCTTTCTGGACAGTAAAATACTGTGTACTCATTTTGTTGGTTCCTTAGGGATGTGCACTCCATTATCCTAACCTTGAAACTAACAGGTGTCAGGAGACAGAAAGCATGTAAGGGAGAAGAGCAGTTTGTGTGTGGGGAAGGATTACTAATGAATGGTGTTCTCCTTAAAAGGCTTGCTCTAGCCACTGGATACATTGCTTTTCATTTCTTTGTAATCTCAGCCAGGTTATACTATGTGAGAGAATAGATTTACATTTTCCCACTCGGTTCTATGCAAAGGGGATGGTAACTATTCAGTTTTTGACTGATTTTCCTTCATTATTTCATGTCACAAGAGGCTACAAATGTAAGATGATAATGCAGAAGGTCTGTAACTGGACCTGTGCTAAGAGCTGGGTTGAGCTGGATATGGCACACATGAGCTCCCCATGCATGGAAGTCCTGTAAAGCTATTCTGGAGCTGTACAGCATCCCTCTCTTCCATGCCTTAATACATGTAATTTCTCTGAATAATACAATCCTAACTGAGAAGCCAGAGAGCTAGAAATGACCCTCTGTTGTTCTGTAGACTTGCACCCAGATCCTTGTCTTAAGCATCCGAAGAGATATGATCTTCATCACAGCCAAATCCCACTGGCAGTCTGTAAAAAATCTATTATTCTGCATAATAATAATGACCATACTAATGACCATACTAATAATGACTGTACTAATACATATACGAATTCCTAGCGGATTAGAAACATTAAAGGAAGAAAAAAAAGAAAGAAACAAAATGAAAATAAAAGGAAAAAAAGAAAAATAAAGAAAAAAGAAGAAAAAAGGAAAAAGAAAGAAGAAAGAAGAAAAATAAGTGAAAAAAGGAAATAATACGAAGAAGAGGAGGAAGAAGAGGAGGAGGAAGAAGAGGAAGAGGAAGAAGAAGGAGAAGGAGAAGAAGGAGAAGGAGAAGGAGAAGGAGAAGGAGAAGGAGAAGGAGAAGGAGAAGGAGAAGGAGAAGGAGAAGGAGAAGGAGAAGGAGAAGGAGAAGGAGAAAGGAGAAAGGAGAAGAAGGAGGAATAAAGGACCAGGTAAGGATCCAAATGTAATTTGGTTAAAATGAGAATTGTCTTTCTCACCCTAGACCCTTCTTGGATTCAGGGCAGCCTTTTTCCACAACCTGGACTAGGATGCCTCAGTAAACCTTTGCTAAGCTTTCCTCCTCTGTTCCATCATCCCAGTATGAGGAAGGCTTAGTATCACTGGCTTGGTGCAAATGTTTTTTCACATAAAAGGTCTGAGACTGGGAAGTGGCAAATAGCTGGGCACTCGTCCCACTGCCTGGAGCAGTGGTGTGCTGCAGAGCTCAGATAATGAGTGACTGCCTTTAAAGGCACTAGTTTCCCAAATAGTTTTTGGTTAGTGCTCCTTATTCAGCTGGCAGTACAGGGAGAGACTGTGGGATGAGTCTCACGGGAGCTGGAGTGTTACCCCTGCTCTTTCTGGCAAATTTGGTGTTTGGGCTTTTGAGCTTATTTTTTGCACTGTCATGTGTTCTTGAACCCGTTTGTGTATTGTGGACCTTTTGAGCAGTGACCAGGGCAGGCTGAGGGCTGAGCTCAGTAGCTCAGGATGATCTTTCCAGACTTTCCTTTCCCCCAGGTGAATGTAACTGCAGCAGCAAACAAGAAAGTGGATGGAGAACAGAAAAGAGGATTGCAGGCACTGGGACGCCTTTATGGCAATTTATAGAAATTTTGTGGCAATTTAAAGAAAGAGTTCGTAGCTAGTGAGGTTGGGCATGATGTTTTTTAAAATGGAATGCTGTACTGTGCTTTTCCACTCATGGCATACCACTGCCTGGGGATTTGGCAAGAGTAGGCTCTGCAGCAGTGACCCAGGACTGGCAAATATTACTTGTTTAATAAAGAGTAAAGTTTTGAACATGGGTATTTATCCTGCATGCCATCACGCACATGCTGGGCAGTGTGAGCATAGTTATATAAACTCCTGGAGAATTTTCTCTAATTCATGCCAGAGTCCAGGCAGCTTTACACCAGGGCCACAGAATAGCCAACCTCAGCCTCCTTGTCAAGGCCAGTGCCATTCTGGCCCCTCCAGCCCTCCCACCAGAAATGCACACCCAGGCTTGGTACGGGTCCCCTGGGCCTGCTGCACTGTGCTTGGGTGATTCCTGAAGGGTGCAGAAGGCTCTGTCCCTGGCAAAAGTGCAGAGTCAACCTGCTGGTGCAGAAGTGTTTGGGGAGGGCAAGTGCAGCTTTCTAGATGATTCAGAGGTGTTGACACACCATGGTGGCAGGTTTAGATTGATCTGCATAGCTGCTTGCCCTGTTTTCCTTCAGGCAGGCATGTCCCTGAAGCAGGGGTGACAGGAAGGCTCATGAGTCAGCTCCTAAAGCCCCAGAGCCCTCAGTGCAGCGTGTGATGGGAAGTGCCACGACCCAGGGTCACGCTCTGAAGCTCTGCTGTAAACTGCAGCTGCGTAGGAGCTGATTCATATCCCTTTCATCTCTTTCTGATGAAATTTTCAGGAATTATTTTTCTGTCTTTCCTTCATCTTCCGTTGTTTGTGGGTCAACCTGAATCAGGAAATCTCTTTCTGCTTCTGCAGAAAGAGAAGAGGATGCTTCAGTACACCTGCTTGAGCAAAGGTGTTTCTTTTCCTTGGTCTAATTGTCCTTGTGTCTGTCAGTCTGGCTGCTGGGTTATGACCTAAAATGGGCCTGATGGATGAGCTTCAAAGAAGTTCTCTGTGTATTAGAGAGTCTTTCTATTAAATAGAAACAGAGGTCCAATCCATTCTTTGAAATTTCAGTACAAGACTTGCTTTTGTTGGGCATTTCTCTGGGCCTTGAGGGATGGACCTAGCAAAGACAAGTGGCCTGAGTCTCTTAAAACACAATAAATTTCCAGACACTGTGGTGTAACAGTGAGAACAAAACATAACATTTTTTCTATATTCTTGATTCTAGAATGGCATTCAAGGACCTCAGCTGACAAGAACCACTTCACAAGCACATAGTGGAAAACCATCTCTCTTATAGAGAACTTCAAGCTGATGGTCAGTGAGAGCGTTAATATTTCATATTAATGAAATTCTACAGGGGGAAGGAACCAAACACAGAGGAAGGAATTAGCTTATATGAGCTACCTAGTTTGGCTAGTCAAAGAAATTAGCTCTTTTTGATGATTATTTACCTTAAGTTTAGATCAATTTTGGAAGGAAAGCCTACTTGACTCACATAGACCAGATCAAATGGTCTACTTTTTAGGTGGATAAATTCAAGTTAGATGAGTCTCAGCCTTGTTTTCATTTTCACTGCAGCAGGGCTGAGCTCTAATTGGAGCACTCTCAAAGGGAAATATGTACTCTTGGTCTGTTAGCACTTGGTTTCTTTAGTAGCCTTTGCATCATGTTCAGATCCTTCCAAGAGAACACTTTTTGTCTTCTCCATCAAAAGCAGCATCAGAAAATTTTCTTTGACACAGTCTTACATCACAGGCCACTGAAATACTGTTGAGATGACTCTATGGTAAGATGGGCATCAGAACACCTTAGGAAAGTGAAGTCAGATGGTAGTGACCAATGCTTTACTGTCTAATTGAAGACTACATTGACTACATTGTGTGAGATTTGGCAAGTGTCCATCCATCCATCCTAGGGATGATCAAATAGACTGTGTATTTATTTAGTCAGGGGCTGAGAGTCTGCAAGGGACTGGCCAGATGAGTGAGATTTCAAGGGATTAGGACAAATCAGAGCGCTAGTTTTAAATAGCTAGTGTGGAGCTAAGTGAGGACACAGGCTAAGGAAGAATCAGTTGCCGGTATGGAAATGAATGTGTAGGAATCAATTCTGATGAAAAACATGTGAGGGAGTCGATAATGCATCAAAAACTGAAGTGCCATATTGATGAGAATAAAACCAAACCAAATCATTAAGTGAAGACACTTAAAAAAGAAGTTTTCAATGTAAACCAACCAAGCTGTTCACTTCACCTAAAGAGGGGTAGAAGGAGCCTAAAGGAAAGCAACAAAGATACTCCAGAAAATATAACCCATTTTAAAAAGATTTGAAAGAACAGGAATTGCACAGCCCAGATGAGGAAAATCTGAAGGAAATGCAGGCTGAAGTCCTCAAATATGTAAAAGATCATCATAAAGATAGTGGTTGATTTCCTACCTCACCCATCTTCTGCCTTAGGTGAACAAGGAGCAAGAAGATGAGATTACAGTAGAGGAAACAGAGCACAGATGTTTGAACTGCAGAGTACTTTGAGAGGCCAAGGAGCTTTAATCACTGGCAATTCTTATTAATGAGATCTTTTCAACCCTATATTCTAGGAATATGTGATATCACCCACTTCATGGTGAATGAACACACATGACCAAGTGCCTGGAATAATTTTCAGAAAAGAGCAATTTTTCAGCAATGGCAACTCATCTTTCTGGTTGCTCTAATCTTTGTCAGAACTTACATCTCTATCCCCTCCACTCCCACATTTTCCTAGTTGCCAGAAAGAGTGATTTGGCCTAGCTTGAAGCCTGCATTTTAGCTTTGAGAGGTCAAACACTGCTCTTACTGTCCATGTGCAAATGGTGGCCTTTGAGAGTTTTTGGCAGAGCACTTGGCAGGCAGTGCAGACCCTCTCCATCTTGGGGCTCAAGTTCCCCAGAATAATTTCATCATCTCCTCAAGCAAAATAAAAGAAGTTCTGGGGGTGGGGCTGAGGAATGGTTGTTAAAATCTCTCTTTCCTCAGTGTAAGCAGCATCTTTATAAGGACAGCGAAGTACTACCAGCTGGAGAATTAATTTAGAATTTTCCTTTTATGGAAGAAGTCTTTTTCTAACACTACCAAAGAGAAGCTTTTAAAGAACAGCTCTAATTTGAAAAGCTTACTGTTTCCTTTTAGGCTGCAGATTCGGTCTAAATAAAGAGCATCTTCCCGTTGCAGTGCAGACATTTTCAAGTGCACTGACAGCAACAGGGAGATTTTGGTTGTCAGTGAATCTGTCTGTGTTTTATTCGCCTAACAAAATAATTTTGTTGTTCAGCATTAAACATCCATATCAGCTGGGAGGAATCTAGTTCTCCTCCTTGAGGACAGATCCAGCTGTGCCGGTGGATGGAAGAACGGGGGGAGGCAGAAACGGGGTGAGCTGTGCAATTGAATGGCCACAGCTACTCCGTGCAGCTGTGCAGGACGTGCAGGATGCAGCAGTGATGCTAATGTGAGGAGGGGACACTCCAACCACTTTCACTCCCTCCCTCCTCAGTACATCTGTACCTGGTTGGGAGCCTTCAGGCAGCCTGCCTGCTACTCACATGCAGAAACACGTTTGTTCTGTGCAATCCTGTGCTGATGTAGGAATCCTGTTTCTAAAGACAACACACTAGATTTTATTTTGGATTCTCATCTTTCCAGGAATGGGTGGTTTGCTTTTAATTTTCCTACAGGTCTCCTATGCCTGACTGTCTCAGCCTGCATTTTGCCTTTACTTGCTTGTATTTGCCATTAGGCTAGTGCTTTCACAAACTTTGCTGGTTTGCGACCTAGTGACAAATTTAGGTGGTGCCTATCACCCAGAACTCCAGGTGACATCAGCTGTGACTGAGTGGAACAGAAACTGGGGCTAATCCACACAAGAAGCTTACAGACTATGCCAGGTCTGATCCCTGCTGTATCCTTAAGGTCCTGTATCTCTCCAGCCCTAGGTGATGCTGTCACCTCCTTCCTAGTTCATAGAAGACCTGGATTCAGCCAGACAAAACATTTCTTTTGGATTGATCTAGAATGATTTCTTGTGGACTGGCACAGAAACAGCTTTCTGCTATGCTTTATTCTGATGTTGTAGACATTTTCAACTAAAGCAACAACCTGTTTCAGAGGAGTTTGACTCATTTAATCGGTGCAGAGGTATCACTGCTCAATTTTCATTCTCCTAGAAGGGTTTTTGCCCTTTTCACTTTATGTCAACAAACCATGAACTTGTCAAATTTCGCTGCTTCACTGTAATTACAATGTGGGCATGAGAAATTATTCACAGAGTCAAAGGCAGAGATGTGGCTCCATAAATACATTTGTCAAACTGACCTCAAGCTGGCAGGCAAGCAATACCAGTGCCAAAAAATATTTAGCAGGTGCAAGCATGCCAGCCACTTCTGGTATGCAGTGTGTTTCTTTAGCAAGTAGATGGCTCTATGTGCTGTTTCAGTATCTGTGGACAATTCTCTCATGTGCTTCTATTTATTTGCCATGGTATTTTGACTGATGCTATGCAGAGCTGCACTTGACAGTCAAGCACCTCACAAACCCATTCTCTCTTCTCTTTTTTCACTTGTTCCCCAACTGCAAAGTTTGTACTTCTTACCTTATTCCAAACTTCTGGAATCCAGTCTAACTTCAGAGAATTGAACATTTGATGTAAAGAGGATTGAGTTCATGATAAAAGGCAGAGTACAAGCAAGAGAGCAAACAGGCCCACCAGACAGACCCAGTGAAGACAGGGATGGGGAGAAAAAAAGCAATGAAGAGTCAGGATAAAAAATAGATGAAGCATTAGTGGTTGCAGTAATGCATCTTCTACAATGTAAAAAAAAAAAATTAACTCTTGATATTGAGGGGGAAGCTTGATTAAATGGCCACAGAGAGAAAAAAAAAAGGAAAAAGACATTAAGAAAAGTCAACAAGAAGCATAAAGCCATGCATATGAGACTTGCTTACCAGTATTATATATCAGCATATTTATTTGAGCAGGTTAATTGTGTTTCACTCGTTTTTCAGCCTGGAAAGAGGAGGAAGAGGGCTATTAAAGCACAGGACAGCTAGAGTAACAAATGGGTATGGAGCCTGCAGAGCACTGGCTTTGAGCATCCTTCAGCCTCTGAAGACTTCACACACACATAATGAGATGCATGTGAAAGGTTTTGTTTTGATTTGTTCTGGTTTGTTTTTTTGGTGTTAACACCAGTGATTTGCTTTGTCTTCTTGCAAGCCCAAGGGATTTTTGGCACCCGTATGCCAGGTTTGCTGCTATTGTGAAGAAGAAAAGGGGCAGGAAACCCATGAAGTAATGGCAGAGGGCCAGGCATAGAGCCAAAGCAAAGGAAGTGGCATTAGAAGCCATAAAAGTGGGATGTGACTGTAAACAGCACCAAATCCAGTTTGTCTGAATCCAGACCAAGCTCATCTGAAATGTTCACAATGTGCTTCCTCGTAGTTTAATGTCTGGAGAGACTAAGGCTGAAATCCACTGGGCACTTTAACTTGGTATAAGAGGACTTTCTTGCTGAAAGAAACTGATTTTGTGCTTGATGGCAGGTGAATTTTCCTTTCTCACATGCAGCCAGCAGGAACAGAAAAGTGGGAAGGGAAGAGGAATATTTGGAAAACACAAAAGGTACTTTGTTCAAATCCCAATCCAATTCTGATCAGCTTGTGAATGAGACATTTGCTTCTTCTACATGTCTCTCATCCAATAAAATTGGAGCATAAGGCCTGGCTTGACAATTTTTAAAAAACTTTTTCATTATAATATTGGTTGAAAGAAGCTCTGCTTGCAGTTCCCCTGCATGAAAAAAGCACCAGACTGACATGCAACCTTGTGCCACTGGATCTAAAACCAGAGTCAATGGTCCTCACAGAAAAAAACTGAAGACATGAATGAATTAACAGGATTGCAACAAACTGGGGAATAATGGAAGAGCAGAGTTCCTGTTGTCACTTAGACCAGATTGCAGAGCCTGGCTTATGTCAGCTCTCCACTCCTGACTGCACCTCGCTCACCTCCTCCCCCTCCTGCAGCAACAAAACCATCTTGGGAGCCTAGAGTACGGCACATTATGGGGACATCTGTCAGAAACTACACCCAAGCTGTTGTGGATGAATGTCAGATGGGTAAGGTTGGTCACAGTCAATAAAAATGTCAAAAGAAGGTAATTTAATCATTCCATGAAGAGAAACAGAACAAAGCTTTCCTTCCTGCACATGGGGTCTGTAAAAAGCCTTTAGAGCCAGACATCCCCATTTCCCTCTGCAGCATGTAGGCTCGGGGGCAAGAGTCCCCTTCTTCCCCCTTCAGGCTCATTCCTGTCAGTCTGTCATTCCTCCTGTTTGGCAGCCTGGCACTGATGGGGTTTGGAGGGGGCAAGCACCCAGCCTTGAGCTGCACATCAGTGCTCATGAGAGAACCTGAAACTGGGCTTCCCCTTCCCTGTCCAAATCCCCTCACCAGCAGGATGCTGTCCAGAACTTGACCAGGAGTCCTTCTGCCCACAGCTTGCTGGGAGGAAAACCAGAAACACTCTTGGTGTCAGGAGTGCAAAGAGGCTCCTTGGGAGGATTTTTGCAGGCTGCTGTTGTACTCAGACACCTGTAACCCACCTAAATGACATGCAAGTGTCTTTGACTCCTGTTATTGTTATCTGTGTGGCTTTGATAACATCAGTGGGTTTATGCCCACCTAGCCTTTTCTTTTATGAACACATAAGATACGAAAGACATTTTTACAGAGTGCAATTAATGTCATCCATGCTAGAAATGGCAGTAGCATAATTACAGTAATAAAAATCCCATACTTCTTTTTAATTTTAATATTGCCTAATCTCTGTCTGTAAAATTGCATATTGTGATGTTTGGAGCACATATCACCTTTTTTAAAATTATGCTGGTGCTCACCATTGGCATTTATAAAATTTTTCTATTTTTTCATCCTACTGTGAAGGCTGCCTACGAGCTACACATTCCTTTGTCAAGATTTCTGGAGCAAATGTGCTCCTCTATTTCTAAAGACCATGGAAACGCCTGCTTCAGAAAGTTTGTGTGTGGAATTTGGTGAATATTTCACAGATGTGGAGCAGGACCTCCCTATCAGCCATCGGATCCGACCAGATGAAATTTATAACATCTGCTGCTCCTACTCAGGCACAGCTTTCTGTTATTCCAGCTGTTGCTGAGCATGCATTAAGCACTTCCAATTAGTTCAACCTCCTCCTAATGTTACAGCAGCTTGTTTTTTTGCTGCCAGAGAAGAAATATTTTTCAGACCTAAAAGATTTATTTGTAGCTGTGATGTTGGTACACCCTGTAACGGGCTTTCAGATTTTAGGCCAAAATACCAGAAGCCCAAACTGTCAATAAGAGTAACAGATTGCATGGCATCACCCTTCTCCAGAATGCAGAGTGATATAAATGGGTAGTGAATTCCCTCTTCTGCACTTAGGAAGAATGAATAATGGAAAGGATTAAGACTGGAAACAGCCTGCTGTAAATTAAGATGGAGAAACCCAAAACTTTTGCCCTGGGATCTACTAGACAATGCTGCTTAGTATCAGCTACTTTTAGCTGATGTATGTTTTGCTTCAGCTCCATGAAGTTCCTGCCATCGTTCATTGCTGCAGCACACATGCAGGGCTCATTTTAGCCACACTGTGCTACTTCAGTTCAGAGGGCTGTGGATTGGAGTGGGTTTAAAGCAAAGACAAGTGCTGGTACAGACCTTTCAGTAGTGTTCCCCAACTCTAATTGAGTGTGACACCCCCTCCCAGTGCTTCACAGCATCGCATCTCCCAGAGGTTTTGCTGGTTAGAACCTGTGGCCAGCGGCACCGTGAAAACTGTGCCTTTGATTTAAAGGGACATGAAGACTTTTAATAAGGTCATTTTTTCTTGTTAGTGTCTCTGTCAAGAGAATGAGGCATCATATTTTAATGGCCAATATATTTTGTTAATTATGGCATTTCATTATTTTTCTCTGACCTTGTCAACAGCCAACATTTGATCGTGTATATACATTAAATGCATTAATGCCTCTCCTTCTAATAATCCAGACTGTCAAGCAGGGGTTCAACAGTCAGGCAGGGACTCTGTGGAATAATGAAAAGATCAAAGCAGTGTCATGAACTTCCCCAGTTTGTGCAGCATACAAGGCAATCGCTTTGCAATGTTTCATTTCTGTGACAACAGCTGGAGGAGGGCACCAGCCGCCTCTCTGCACAGAGACCTGCACAAAGAGCAGCAGAGTAAGCTTAAGCAGTTGTCACTGGCACTGGGGCAAACAAAAGCAGCCAGCAATAAGTGGCACAGAGACACAAGGTCAGAGGATATGGCCTTCTGTGCATTGTCAGGGAAATGGGAACACTCTCCCTGATATGGGAGAACAGAGTATTGTGTGGGAAGCTTCTTACAACACAGCTGCACATCTAAAATAATTTTGCTTCAATTTATTACTTTGTGTCCTTCTCCCTTCTTGTGTCCAGATCCTCTCCTCCTTTGTCAAAATCTGAAGCAAAGAAAATCCCTGAAAAGTCTCAAAAACTATTGTCCTTTTTTTTTAGTAGTACTCCTCTGAAAGTGCACTGATTTGTTCCCTTTTTGCCTGAGAATATTTTCTCCGATGGCTCTTCTTCATTTTCCTTTGTTTTTATTTTGTCTCTTATGCTGGGGAACATAGCACATAGAGCAGTGCCACTTGGATAAAGTGCGAAGTTCTGGTGGGCTGTCAATAATTCATCATTTGATCCTTTGGTCAGTGGCTCATTATCTGTGTGAGAGAGGTGGTATCTTCTACCTTGTGAGAGTTTCTTGTGGGAAAAAAGCCAAACACATCTAGCATCTGTTATGCCTTTCTTCCCAGTGTTTGGGATTATAAATAGCTATTAATACACATTTTTTTCTGCATTTTTTACCAAGTACAAACAGGCAAACACAGAGACCTGACTGTCAGGCTCACTTACTGCAGTCCTACTGGACTAATTGAAAATGAAGCAATGGAATGATAATGCTAAGGTTGTCATTAAGCCAGAATCTGTAAATCAGTGGGTTCAAATTATGCAGCCAGTGGATTTATCACGCGTGTAATGAAATGATATTATGAAGTTAACACTAGAAGCAACGGGGCTGTGCTAGTTTGTCTTCAGAGGGTTCATGGTGGAGCCAGCTTCCTTCCAGCGCCAGCCCACCAGCAGTGATGGCTCGGATGGAGGGTGCCCTGAGCCTACTGACAGAGGAGATCCATTGACATGAAAACCCAAAGCAACACAGCACCTGTTTCAATCCAATTTGCACCTGTTTCCTTAAGGCCTGGCCAAGGGATAGTGCCTGGCTGGTGAAAATCCCGCATGGCTTTGTACCATCAACAATTCCACTTCAACAGTCTCTGTTAAGGTATTTTTACCCATTTATCCCTTTCCATAGAACAATACCAGTTCTCCCCAACAATGAATCAATCAATGCTTGTAGTAGCTTTTGTATAATGTTACTTTTTAATTCAGAAACTAACGACCAGCATGATGGCACCTAGGTGTTTATTTCTGGGCACAAATCTCTTGTAACGCACACCCACATTCACACTTAATGAAGGTGTCTCTTCATTAAACAAAGGCAAAGGGATGAGCCTGTATTCCTTCTGCTCAGACACTCGGGGGCTGTGAGCTCTCCCATGGCAGTCACCGATTGCTGTCTGGAATTGGGAGACAGAGGCTCTGCTGAGTTTAATTCCACAACAAACTGGCTGCACCACAGGACACATTGATAGTTGTTTCTCTTCTGCTCCATCTTTGGTTTTATAGGGATTGCTTCTTGTTACATTGAGCCCATTTTTAGAGACACCTTCAATTTTCAGTGCTGTGTCCTTTGTGCAAGTCATGCCTGGTTACAGGTTCTTCTTAGATGACATTCATCCCAGTGGCCCTCTCTTCTCATCTCACCTGAAGTCAAAAGCACAAATTTCTTGGCTGATGGAGCACTGCAGTGACTGCACCAGGCTGAGTGTAAGTCCCCAGTGTTTGTGTGGCCTGTCCATCTAAGCTGGCTCTGCTGCTGCCCCAGGGCTGGGAGCAGTGGCACAGAAGCAGCTCCATGAAAGCAGAAGAACCAGCAGCAGGCAGGTGTGGGGCTGAGGCCTCATGGGGAGGAGTAAGGGGCTGTGTTGGCATGACTGGGTAGCAGATCCAAAGCAGTGTCAGGAGGAGGTTTATGCTGCCCATGTTTCAGTGGCCGTGTCATGATCTGGAGTGAGCAGCTTCCAGGGGGCAAAGAAAGGTGAGTGGAGCTGGAGACAGTCCCTCCTAGCCCGCTCCTCATTCTGAGGTTGTGGTGGAAGTGCTGCCCAGGAATGCAGGGAAGAAGCTCTTTTGGGGCCATCAGAGTGCTCACAGCACCTCTCCACACAGGATAAACAGCCTTTTGTACAATATGCTGCACCACCTGTCCCATCCCTCAGTATGATCTGAGTCACATTTTATGTCCAATGACTATCCCTTTGGTTCCCTCTATTATTAGTTTGGTTTATTTTGGTTTGAACCATGATGCAGAAGTCATATTTGCCTTGGGAGTGTCTGCTTTCCACCCCATCATCACCACTCCCCCAGCAGCTGTTTCTAATCTTGTTTTGTTTTTAATCTCATTTTGGGGGTAGAGTGATACTATTTACCACCCTCCCAACAAGGGAGCTCTTGCCCATGCAGGGGTGTGTGTTACTTGCATTCGTCATGAGGAGGAGCTATCCAGAGCCAAATGCAGGCTTGGGAGAGGCAAAAATTATTCCAGCCCAGCATATGAGTTAGCATATGACTTCCAGAGGCCTTTCCAACCTCAACCATTCTCTTATGCCAGGCTTCTACCAACTTGCCAGAAGGGGCTTTTGGCACAGGCCATATAAGGAGGTTTCACTATTTTAGACAAATTATACATTTCCTTGTGTTCTTGTAATCCCTCCATTTATTCTTTTTCTAATTTTGCCATCAGTTTCGCTGGTAGCAAGGTGCTTAAAAAAGGTCTCCACCAATAAAGGCAAAAAAGTACACATCTTGTTTCTCTGACAAGATAAGCAAAATGCCAACCTCTGAGGGCATGCTTGCAAAATGTGAGGACAGAAAGCACTATTGCAAAAGTTGCACAGATGGAATATACCTGCCCAACAGCCAGAACACCCCCTCTGCAGAGCTTATTCAGGTAAGGACCATGTCCAAACCAGTGGCGTTTTGCCAGAAAAAGGGGTAGGTGCCTGCAGTTATTTTTCAGCATAGTCTGACATTAAAACTTCTTCACATAGCCTGGCTGCCATGTCACTAGATATCTTGAACCAAATGAGTGTTTTTCATGTAATAATTGATAATCATGTAATAATTCATTGTAATAATCATTGAAGTAAATTATTCAGGGAAGAAAAACCCCAAACATGTTTCAGGGGCTTTAAATTCTTTTTCAGCCTGGAAGAACACAAGCACTGATGTTTGCTCTACTTAGAGAATGTACAGTAAATCTACACTGAAAATGTAATTTCTCCTCACCCAGCTGAAACACAGCAAGTCGCTGAAGCAACTGCAATTGCATATGCTGGGGTTCCCTCCACCCTCTACACAACTTGATTTGCAGTAGAAATTGCCCTTAAGTAAATGTGAAAGCAAAAGTTTTGATAAGTACAACTCAGTTTTAGAAAGAAAAGTGTGAGGAGACGGGAGAGGAACAGAGAGGAAGGAAGGGGGAAAGGAGAGGAAAACAGAAAGGAGAGAGGGAGTGGAGTAACAGGCAGATATTTTTTAAAGCAACAAAATAATGGCTTTAACACTAACCTAAGAATCCATTTTATGCAGATAATTTTCACTATGCAGAAAGCCATTTTGAAGATGTGGTAATGTTGCAGTAGTGATATTCGAGCAGTACGTTCACACCATCTCCTCCTCCAGGTGATAGGGCAGAGCACAACATCTGTTACCAACACCAGTTCTGCTCCTGTTCGTATAAACTAAACACAGGGACAAATTAAAAACAGAATGTCTCGAATATCAGAAGACTAGGAAAATAGAAAAAGTCTTAAATAAGTGGTAGAATAAGCTAAGGCAAATTCAAAGTCAAAATTAATCTTGTACTATAATGAAAAAATGGTAACTAGAAAGGACAGTCTAGGGCTACTACTGGATTTTGTCCAGGGTTTATTTCCAAATGTGTAAAATTGATCAGCTTATGCATTTAGTAAAGCCTTTGACTTAAAAAAAAAATCAATATTTCAGTTTCTTCTCAAAGTTAAATAGTGTTCTCTACTGATAAAGAAAAATAAGTGTATACATTAGATATGTCTTGCCTATCAGGTTGGGCAAAGTGTAACATTTTCTATGCTAGAGTCATTAAGGAGGAATATTTTAAAATTAAATGTTAATTTAAAGTAAATGTTAATATAATTTAATTTAATTTAAAATGTTAATTTAATTTAATTTTAAATTAAATGTTAATATAGTTTATTCTTTTAGAGGAATATTCATTTTAGGGGAATAATCTTCTCTGGCATCATTATTATGTCTCTTAGAATAAAAGAAAAGTTAAAAATGGGTATATGTACAAGCTAACAGCTTTTGTTAGTCAATATAAGCATCCAGAAATCTGAATGTTTACCAGACTCACCTGAAACTGGGAAGAAGGGCAAGAACCTCTAGAAGAAATATTTTCCAGACTCTGTAATTAAACCACCCTTTTTGACAAGAGCTGTGGCTATTACTTGCTGCTGTATATAAAGAAGCTCATCGCTTCACTGATACCAAGGCTTGCTGTCAGAGATGTGAATGCACCATTTATTAAAGGAGGTAAAGCCAGAGAAGAGAGGTTGAGCTAAAGCAGCAGCCCTTCTCCTGGAGTCTGATTTATGTTAGTGTCTGGAAGCTCCTGCTGGTTGTGTTAAACCCCTTGCCACGTTGGCTCTGCAAAATGCAGGATTTGTTCCCAGATGGACAGGATGGTTTCAGGGAGTTGGGTCAGAGGTCAGCTGTGCTTCAAGCCATGAGGGATGGGAAATCCTCTTTTTCAGTGTGTGCAAAGCATTAGCTCCTGTTTTCTAAAAGTTATAAAGTATGAATCACAGTACCTATATTAAAAGAAGTTGAAAGACAGCACACTCTGATCCATTTATTCCCCTGTCTGTAGCTGTATTGAACCAGCAGGCATCCCCCCTGTTTGCCCCTGTTGCTGGTGACATGCAGTGGTTGCTATTGGTGACTGCTGTAGCTCAGGAAGATCAAGGCACCTCGAGGGGCTCTTTCACTGCTGCACTCACTCACCTGCTTCAGGGCTCACCATTCACTAGATACTGGCTTTGAGGTCACTGAGAGAAATATTTGCTTTTCTTTCTTTTTTCTATCAAGATTATCTTCCAGCTCTTCTAAGTGATCATCGTGTTTTATGGTGGAGAGAACAAAATAAACCTGTGACTCCAAGCAACCATTGAGCAATCTGTATTTTTCAAGGGTGATTTAACAAGGGGTAGGAGCTAAAAATAACATGCAGACCCCATATTTCTGAGGCATGGGGAAAGGCTGATTGTGGTGTTCCAGGGCAGTCCTACTTCCAGGTGAAAAAGGAGTTTTTACTCAGTCTTGTCACTAGTTCCCTGCTTGATCGTTGTCCTATATCCAGACCTGCTATGAGACTAATTCTTATAAAATGGCTTTGGGTCCTAAAACTTATTCCAGAAGTATAAGGTAATATTGCTTCTGTGTCATTTTAATGAAAGAAGCACATGGATGATGCATCCAGCAGCACAAATGCCTTACTGTATTTGACTTAGTACACCCTCAGTTCTGTGTTATTAATTTTAGTGGGTTTCTAAATGCTAGTGATGAAAAAACTTTTTTCTTCACATTTTTTGCAGTTATAGGGCAAAATGCAAGATATGCTTTCACCCAGCCTTCCTTTCTGTCATGTAGACAGAGGCACAGCCAGATTCTCAGGAGTGTTTGCTATTAATTAGAGGTGTTATGTTGCACAGTGGTGGCACAGTCTAAGAACCATACAGGTGCGCTCTATTGGCAGGAGAGATTTTTCTTACTTTGCAGCAAAGACATTTACACTGGGGTTTACAAAAGGATTCAGGAGGGTTAGGTGCTCAAATCCCACAGCAGATTAGGTGGAACTGGGGGCCTTGCTGCCTCTGGTTCTGCTGCATAAAATGGTACATGCATGAATGCACTTCACTGATGTTACCAGCAATAACGTGGCCCCAGATCAGTGACAACGCTTGAAATAGTGGGTTGACCTCTTCCTGATCCAGAGCCTTTTTGCTCCAGTGAATTCTTCTGATGCACTCAGCCTGACATAAATCATCTGTGGGCCTTTGCACTGCTTCTTTCCACTTATTTTTTTTCAGTGAGGAGATGTGTGAGGGAGGAGGAGAGACAGAGAGACTGAAAGATTCAGGAAGAGCAGGGAATGCTTGGGCAAAGGATAGACCAAGCAAAAAGGCACTCTGCAGGGCAGATCTGGGAAGGCCAAGGGAAAGCATGGTTTCAGAGCCAGGTAAGTGAATATTTTATGAAAGCAGTGGTCCTTCTACTCCAGGGCCATGGATTTCATAACCTGTTTAGGTACAGTTTGCTCTCCATACACTGTCAGGCTCCTGGGTGAGCAACACCCTTAACTGTGTTTAATAAGATGTAGGATGCGTTAGAGAGTGAATGAAGAATATTTGCAAACTGATACTGTCTGAATGATGTGTCCAGCTGATGGTAATTTATGCATCTTCTGCCTCAAATTGCTTAACACATAGTAAAGGAAAGGCAGAGGCAGGAGGCTGAAGTGTGGAGACAATGTGATTAAGGAGGTGTTTATGGGGTTGTATGATGCCCTTCTCTCTGCCAGGACCTTCATGCCAAATTAATGTCCTCAGGCCCATGTTCAGCTATAACAGAGCTGAACAATGCCTGGAGCATTCTATCAGTCTCCTGTGATTACAAATACTGCACCTTCAATGTGGCTTTGCATCTTCTTCAGCCTTCACATCCTCTCTTCTGCATGCACAGCACTTGGTTTTCTATTGCTGTGCAGGTTGGACATCATCTGGGGAGCTGCCTGAAGGGCTCAGACCTCTAAACATAGCCCCAAGCTACATTTGCCCTTGTACAACCTTATTCATAAACTTACTCTTGGCAGAGCTTTTAATTACGTCTTATATGGACTTGTATACATGTGCAAAACTGAACTACAAAAAATTCACAGTTTTCAGATTAATTCATATCAGCCTGGAATGCCTTGCAGTCAATGTCTGAGGTTAAATACTCCTTTCTAATTGCAAGGCCTAATTCCAGCAGGTGAGCAACCTTCCTTCCCTAGAGGACTCCAGCTCCTGCTTTTTCTTCTCTTTCCCCAAATTAGGATACTCACCTAGATCCCATTGCAAACTGTCAGGCACAATCAGAGCATGGCAGGGAGCTGGGGATGGAGCTGGTACTCCAAGAGCTTATGGGGAGGGATGTCCCCTGCCTGCTGTCCACAGAGTTCCTGGAGAAGCCCAACATGTTTGGTCTGACCCTAACTGTATCTTTAATTGGGCACAACAGCAGTGCTGATGTATTGCAAAGCAGGCTGGTGGCCAAACTCCTCCAAGGGCAGAGACCTGGTGTCTAAGTGGTCCTCTGACCTGTGGGGACCTGAAGGGAGGGCTCCCACAGCTCAGCATCTGGACAGCTGTGGCTTCACTGGGTGATAAGTTAAGAACTGGACAGTGGGAGTAGGAAGGAGACCACAGGGTAAAGACTCCAGTGATGTCTGTTTACAACTTGCTTTACATCATCTGTGCTTTATAGTATATCCTTGATCTCAAATACAGCCTGATTAAGAAGCTACACAAAACCTCTACAAGCACAGATCAATACCTACACTACTGCTTCATACTTTACTGTTTGTGTATAATAATGGCATGACTTATCTGGAGTGCTAAGCCACACAGTTTAGACCAGCTGTTCCTGTTTTTTATTCTCTTCCTGGTCTTTTGTCCTGGTATGCAAAATCTCTCTATTGGGACAGTTGCAGACACTGGAACAGATTCTGTTACCTGTGCCAGCCCACACCCTGACTGCTTATTCATGCTCTCTGCCACAAACAGTGTTTTTGCATTACAAAGTAGACCTTTCATTTGAAAATGTGTCATCTTCCACATCTGCAGATGTGGAAGGTATATTTTCATGAATAATTCAAACCAACAATTAGGCAGAAGGGAATACACTGTAATAATGTGTATAAGCATAGAGCCCTGAAGCAGTCTGAACTTCACTTTTGGTATTAGAAAAGAAAAGCATCAACTTATTTGACTTTGATTTGATATTAAGGGAACATTTTATTTGTTCAAATACTTTGGCAATTCAAAATTTGCAGGAGAAAAGCACTTTCCTGTGTGCAGGACTTTTGAGCATAAGCCTCCCCAGGTGCACAGAGCTAATGCCGTGCTCTCACTCTGCTGAGAGGGATTTCTGAGTCTCAGCATCAGGAGGAATGGCTGGAATGCAAATGCTCCTGGCTGGCTGGATGTTTGTCTCCTTTACAGAGGTTGCTGGTTGTTCAGAAGGCTTCCTTTTGAAGAATATTTTGACCACACAAACATGTGCTGTGTTCAACAAAGTTGAAGTTTGCACTTTTCCAGATGAATGTTTCCAAAACCACATTCTAATTCTTGTTTGCTTTCACAGAATCACAGAATGGGTAAGGTTGAGAGGGATCACTGGAAGCCATCTGGTTCAATCCTCTTGCTGAAGCAGGGTCCCCCTAGAGCACATTACCCAGGGCTGTGTCCAGATGGCCCTGGAATATCTCCAGGGAAGCAGACTCCCCAACCTCTTCTGGGCAACCTGTGCTGGTGCTTTGTCACCCACACGATAAAGAAGTTGTTCCACATGTTCAGAGGGAACTTCCTGGAACTTCAGGTGGGACTTTTAAAGCTAGAGGTCATTCTAACTCCTTATGCTGAGCTGCCAGACTGACATGTATACCCTGCTCTTCTTGGTTGCAGGAAAACACACCAGGTGTACTGAGGACTGTCATGACTGCCATGACTAGAGGGAAAACAAGAATATAACCCATCTTAGAGGGCTTTTAAAGCCTCTGTGATTCTGCAATTTTTTGCAGAGGGAGCTTTTTCATTGATTATAAATGCTTCAGTTCACTTCCTAATACACTTGCCGTTTGTCAGAGTTTTGCCTTTTGTGTATTTGTGCTATTTTTTAAACCTTTTTACACTCTACACCATAGGAAATGCTTTGAAAGCCAGTTATTTTTGCAGAAATGTAGGTGTCTCAGCTCCTTCCTCCCAACCTTCTGATTTTGCAGCATCACCGGTTTGGGAATGTTAAGCATTTTCTCACCTCTTAAATAAATGTAAGATTTGCAAATTATGTGCCATAGTTTGGTAAAATTAGGCTACTGGCTTTTATGTAGGTGTCTGCTTAGGTGATCTGACAAGCATCTGGATGCAGACTTCCCAATTTCCCCTGGGTTTATTTGTCCTGACCACCAAGACCTTCTTATCAGGAAGCAGAAGACTGGCCCAGAACTCATGTTGTCTCATTTTGAACCATTTGTAAATACTGCAGAACAAAGTTGAAGAGATAAAAATTGTATTTCTCTTCATTATCATGAGTCTTGCACATCCTTTTTATTTGCTTGCTAGTCCCTTGAATATGAATTATAAAACCTTTTAGCAATGCAGAAATATTCATTTTCTCCATAGCCAGAACATTGAAAGCAACCAGCAGAACAGTAGAAATCATGCTTTCATGAGCATAATACATCACCATGTAAACAGCTTTGAGAATACTTTTCAGTTTTGACACTAAATTTAACCATGTCTTATCAAGAGAGTAATATCTAGAAAATCCAATTTACATAACATGAAAATCAGTCATTACTCAAAATTGTGCATGAATGCTTGCATCAGAAATCACTTGCTTCTCTAGACACAATAGCTGACTGCATATTTACATAGTTAAATTGGATTTCTCACCCTTCTTGTTGAACTGAGTATTTGTTTAGGTGCTTACAAGCATACCCAAAACTGTTTACACAGCCAGTCCAAGGAAACCATGCAAGTCTCCCTCTGCTTCCTCATGTCAGTCATGTTTCCCAACTCTTATTTCTCAGTGCAATCTAAAATGGTGTTATTGTAGGCAGCTGGCTACGTTTAACGCCTACTGCCTGTAGCACAGTACTCCTGGCATAATTTGAGTCGTTAGGAAGATAGTGACACATTTAAACATTTAAAGAATAAGACCTGGTGAGACATCAGGAGTGCTAGGAAATTATTTCCTGAGAGATTAAGAGTGCTAGGGAATTCTTTCCCTCCTCAAAGATAACTACAGCAGTAAGTAAAAGAGTCAGGTTTTCCCTGGCTGGTCACCTTTAAAGAAGAGTCCTTCAGGGCTGGAGTGTATTTAGTCTTCTTTGCCTGGCACTTTTCTGCTGAGGACAGTCTTTCCAGTGGCCTAGGAGAAGTAGCTGGTCCCAAGGAGGACCAAGATCAGGATAAATAGTCTTGACATGCTGAGCACAATTTTGATTTGTTAAGATGAGGCTCAGTGGAGCTCTTTCATGTCACCCAGGAAGAATGACTTTGGAGAACTACATTAAGAACCTAAACAAGTGTGTGATCTCCAAGGATGCAGGTTGTCTGCCACTCAGATTAAATTTAGACAGTATTAGACAAGACTCACCTTGTCTGAAAATCAAATTTGAGCTCAAAGAAGTGCTTTAGGGAACTGAAAGGAGTTTCCCTGACTTAGAAATGTCATCTTCTCTTCCCTAATGGTGATTTATGGAGTTGTTTCCATGAACCCACCAAAATGAAAGACTCTTATAGCCAGAAGAATCCTATTTTTTGTTTGTAAGTGCTTTGGCCTTTTTCTTTTAAACCCTCTTTCCTTACATCCATCCACAGTATCAAACCAAAGTCCACCGTTATTGGGCAGCAACTCCAAAACCTGCAAGGTGGTATGACAGTGATATAACAGCTCCAAAGCCAGCTGATGTCCCTCTGCATGGAGCACAGGGGGACTGAGCCTGGGAAGAGTCCCTTCTGCTGATTCCTCCCATGGATTGGCTCATTGTAGTGGAGTGCCCTGGGAAGCAAGGGGAGGTCAGACTGCTCCACAGCTCTGCCTCTGCATTCCTTGGCTGTGGCCAGTGTGCAGCAAGGGGATGTACTCAATTCAGCCAGCAAACATAACACCTCCAGAGGCTTCCTCCACTCACCCACCATCTTTTCCCAGGGCAATATATGCAAGTTGAGGCTTTTGTGGACATGCATGTATAATAACTCCTTTAAGAAACTATACATGTTATTTCTCTGGCTCCCTGGACTGCAGTAGCAATTAGGTCATGCTAAGTTTCATTGCTTATCTCTGAGTTGAGGGAAGGAGCAGCAGAAGCCAGATATTAATTACATGCAGGGTTTAAGGACATGACCCCAAATGAACCCCATTTACTTGCTCAGCAACTCAAATGTCATCAGTCTTAAAAATCAATGAACACTGAATTATGGACAGTTTTCATATTTCAGTTTGAGAAATATTGATGTGACTCCTGAGCAGTTGGTTCCACAATATTAATATGAGCTGTGAATATAATTAGAGCTACACACTCAGCAGAATATGGACAAAGACAAGGTTAAAGTATCACCTTCTGCCTTTCAGAAAGAATTGAGTGGCTTGCTTGAAATTCTATATTTGATATTCCCTAAGTAGGTTAAAAATGCAATTACAAAATAAACTAATAAATCCAATAAAAAGCTGTGTCCAAAATAGGTGCCCTTTTCTTGTCCACAAGGACAAAATTTATATGACTAAATTTGATCTTTCTTTTCCTTTGACAATCTCCATGTGCTTCCATCAATGAAAGTAACTTGTTTTTTATCTCTCTATTCAGACTTTATCTCTTCCCCAATTATATTTTCTTTTTATTTCAGTCCTGAGTGCATTTTTACTTTCCCAGTCTTTCAATATCTCTATCATGACCACATGTATATAGCCCCCTCTGTTACAGAATACATAGCATGCCTCTCTACCCCCTTCTAATACAGTAGAGGAGCTTCTTGTTTGAAACATTTTACAACAAAATAGTAAATGACAAGTAATTGTTGTGCTTGGTCCTTTCTGTTGCTGGTGGATAGTGGGAGAGGCTTTTCCTGGGAGGCACAATTACTGGCACAACATAGCACAAGTCTTACCAGCTGTGGTGTGGCCCTGCTGCCTCAGGAGAACAAAGATGTAAGCATTCACTGTACATGTCCCAGCCCATGAATACCTAAGGTTGTTACAGCAAAAAGGATAGGAGGAAATTAGATTATAAATGCTGACTTGTTTTCTTACCGTTGCCCACAATAAACATATTTACAATTCAGTGGTATAAGAAATTACGGATGTTCAAGAAAAGCCTGTTTGTATCTCAAGCATGGTGAACAACGGGTGAGATTCAGCCCCATGTTGAACTCCATTAGAATCAATGGAGTTTCTTCTTCTTTGGGCTATAATTAAGGGCCAGTTGTCTCATCTTTACCTCCAGATTGCTGCCGTGGAGCAGCGCAGTGGGTGCTCTATCGGCTTGGAGGCTGCACTGGTGCTGCTTTGCCTGATGGGGCACATCAAGCAGCACCCACTGGATCAGGGAGGAACATTCCTGGGACACCCCCAGTAGCATTTTTCTGCATGGTACCTCCTCCCTCTAAGGACTCACTTTCATGGTAACCAAGGCGATACCAAATATCAGCTGAAGGTTCATGCACATGGAAGCCAAGTCCTGTTTTCTGCAGTGCCTTTGCAGAGCTGATTTGTTTGGAGCCAGGTTGTGTTTGTGGCCTTCAGGGACCAGAGAGATAAAAAGTCCCTTCTCTGGTATAAAAAGTCCATTCTCTGTCTGCTCTGGCTGCTTCAGCCCAGGGGCTGAGCTCTGTCAAAGCTACAAATCATGGTGCAGCCATGATAGAGATGTCCTGCTTCCCTTCACAGGAATACCCAGATGGGCACACATCCAAATAATGTCTAAAGTCCTTGCAGTTCTGCTATTGGGGCCCCAGCCTCATGCTCCATCACATTGGAGGTACTGCATCCCCCAAAGGGGTGTGGTACCAGCTGATATTCAGTTGGCAATGCACAAATATTTTTATTTTAACAGTCCTCCGAGTCATCCTGTGCAATTTGACCTGATTCTCTTTTGCCTCACACAGACACTCTGCCTCCTTTGTTGCCTTCTTACTTAAATGCTGGACACCAGGGGTACAGGAGCCATCAGAGCAGACAACCCAACATGTTCAATTAGATTTTGTTGTTTGCTATTCAAAACACTAATCTCAGCATTGGAGCCAGTAAGTTTTTGGGGTTTTTTCTTTCTTTATTTCTCTGCAGCAGAACACAATGTCAGCACACGTAATGCCCAATTTCATGGCCATGAATAACAAAAGGCCATAACTCTGGGGTTTCAGTTTCACAGACATTGCACCTGGGAATTCATAGCTGGCAGCAGCTCGGGAGAGTGCAGAGAGCTACACTGCAAGTCACTACTGAGACAGAATTATTTTAACAAGGTAGCAACACAGCTTTAAAGTCCAACAGCAAATATTAATAGCTCTGGAGAGAATACAGGGGAAAAATAAAACAATGACATTATGCATACAGTTGTGTGTCTGTTGTGTTCCCCAGTTTATGTTTACTCGAAGTGTGATGAAATATTTGAAAAATCTTGCCTTTGAAAATAAGTCCTGTATGATTTTCCCCAAGCCAAGCAATATGAAATGATCTTCACTGCTCAGGCATGCAGCTTTGTGAGGTTATTACTGAGTTCACACCACAGATGGACAGTCTCATTATACAAATGGGAATATATCAGAATATATCTCAGAACAAATGGGAACTGTCTTTATTACAGTATTTAATTGGCCATCTCCAGACAACACAAGATAGGGAAAGGCATGTTCCTCCATAATGATGCTGGAGAATGATTGCCAAGTTTTCCATGAGCTTCCCTTCTATCTGTGACTGACATTTTTGGTGGAAAAGGCTCCACTCTCAACCTCTGCCTCTTCAGGGGGAGCAGCTTCCCCTCCTCTCCCTCTTACCCTCACACACTCATCTGTGTTTGCTGTCAGAGACTCCTCATGCTGAGTGCAGAAGCTGCCAGAACTGCAAATACCCAACGTGTCAGTAGATCAGAGAAGGAAGAGCTTTCACCCAGCTCCCCACAACATTGTGGTTTTATGATCCTTCTCTTCTCTATTTGGCTGAACCCACATGGGGGAGTGCTGTGTTTCCAACCTGCCCACTGCTGATCTCCCGGCACAGGTTGTGCTCAGACCCTACCATGTCCTCAGCCCAGATGACTCCTCCTTCAGAGGTGACCTGCTTTCACTGAGAGGACAAGAGTGCCCCAGTCTCCTCTCAGGGTAATATGGTGGGTCAGGCAGTCAGGTGGGAAGCAGGAGGAGGTTTTGGTGCTCCCAAGGGAGAGGAGGGGAACACACACACACTTGAGCATGTAGGCTGACTGCCCTGCATCATCCAAGCCTGAAAGTTCCCAGCACAGCAGCAGTTCCTTTTTAAGAAAAAAAAGCCAAATGATCAGAGATGCTGGCACTCTGCAGGCTGCTGCAGCTGCAATCTGGCATCGCATTTTTTGGACTTCTGTGCCTGACACTCCCTTTTAGCCCTCAGCTGAGTGTCATGACTGGGGTTTTTGTTTGTTTTCATACAGTTGTACCCTCCAAGCACCTCGGGATTGTCCTTTTAGGTGTACTTGCGCTTTGTTGTGTGTGTCCTTGGGTGAAGGAGTGTGCATAGGGGCCAGAGGGAGCCACTGGCTCAGGGAGATACTGCTGCTCATAGCCTGCTACTGCTGAGTACTGGAGTGCAGCCCAGCAGAATTAACCTAAAAGATCACAGATTATGCACATTGCAACTAGGAGTATAATTGCTCTGCTATTATGTACCCGATTTCTGTAAAACAGCATTATTTTACTCTTTAGAAAAGTGTCTTTACCAGCAGTTATAAATATACTTGCATTCCAGAGTGGGTTAATTAAACATCAATTAAAACATTTATTGAATAACTTATTAATTGATATAACTACCATGTTACATGAAAAAATTGTTTAGAGATGTGAAATTATATCTTAGACTTGTGCAGTTACAGCTGATGAAACTGTAATTTTATACAGTACATTGAGAATAAGCATTTGCACACATTTTTTGAACCCTCTGTTTTTTAAGCCCTCCTACTTCATGAAAGTTGGTTTGTTTAGGCAGTATTTTAAAATACAGATGACAAATTAAAGTGCTACATAATAGTTTTCCAGGTAAACTTTGGAAGCAGCAGAGGTGAAGCAGGAGGTGCTGTATCTCAATCTCTGGAGCATTCAAGCACTTCATCTGCTTTTGTGGGGGAAGTGTTTGGTATGCACAGCGCACTAAGGAGAAAATTACAAGGAGGAATCTCTAGCAGCAGGACTCATAAATTATGTTGCCAAACCCCTCCTCTCAGAGACATCCTCACAATCAAGCTGGCACTGCTTTCATTGTGTAGGTGGGAAGCATCCTCAAGGTTACATGGCTTTTGGCTCCCAGCCTCTCCTTCCCCTCCTCTCACCTCAGCATCACTCCAACACATCCTTCCCTACACTCATCTCTCCTGACTTTCACCCTCTCCCTCTTTTTTACCTGCTATACCACTGTCTTAACCAAACTTATCTCGTCAGTGGTGATGACAAAAATTAAAGTAGCAGAAAAATACACCACTCCCCTGCCAAAGCAGTTGGCAGGTAGTCGAGCCATATTCCTCTATTGAGCAGGATAGGAGCTCAATAGGAGGAGTGGAACTACTACTAGTCTTTTCTCTGCTTCATTTGGCAGGACTCTATTTTCAAATGTATTACCCACAGGCGATTTGTGAAATGAAATACACAGGCCATGAAATCAGTGAGTGTTGCGACACAGCAGCCGTGTGAGTAATTACTTGTGGAGGGTTAGACCTTTTCCTTTCCACCTTAAAGCACAGGATCACTCTGCTTTTGATGCTGGTCCAGGTTTCCAGCACTTATTTTAAAAGCATTACTGGGACTTATCTTACATAAACGTTGCTGTTTATCAGCTGCCACACTTTTAATTGTGAGGGATGTCCACAGGAATTAACACCATTTGCACAGAAGAAACGTGGGCACAGTGCTTGCAGCTTGCCAAGCCATACCAGAATGCATGTGGCATTCTCCAGACACACACACACACACTCTTCCTCCTGTGAAAGATGTCAGCATGACTCTGCAGTACTCAAACCAAAGCATGTTGCTTGCCTCTGGCTCAGGATTACCCTCCTGCCCCTCCCAATAGCACCAAGACAAACTATAAAATTACCTTTGTAATGAGAAAAGAAATGGCAGGCAATTTGTATGCTAGAAGGGAAAATATGATGCTATATGGTTTCTTTCTTTCTATGCTTAATAGATTAACTATGCCTGTAATTTAGTAAAAGGCTGTTTGTGGAGGGCATGTGACAGAGAACAGATGCAGTGAATACTGGTTTTAAATTTTCTTCTTTATTCAGTTATTGAGACTGAGACTCTGAAAGAGATTTCCCTTCAGACCTGAACACTGAATTCTGGTATTTTCACATACTTTAGGCTGTAGTTATGGTACTGTGCAGATTTTGGTGAAAATCTCCCTTTTTATTAAACTTTTTTCCACTACTTATTATAAAGATCTCTTTCCTGTAAGGCCCTGTCACAAACTGGATGTAGAGATTGATTTCATCATGTTTGAATTGTACTTCTGTGAATGCCTCCAGAACATGTAGAAATTGAATATAGATGAGTGTCAAAAATATAAACTTTTATTGAAAACTTGGCACCTTTAAGATCAGTGGAAACCCCTTTCAGCAGGGCCAAATTTTTGTCCTTAGATCTTTCCAGCTATTGAAAACTATGAGGTTGGCTGTCAGCAGCTCTGGGTTTTTCAATATTTATTTGTTTTGTATATTATTCTGTGAAAGTTGGTGCCACTCTGATCCTGTGGCACCCATTTCCACTGCAGTAGAACGGCTCTCACCCAAGCAGCGCTTCAAGAGGCTTCACTCCCTGCCTGGTTCCATCCAGATTTAAGGGAGGAAGGCATCAGCATGTTTCTGTCTAGATGGGAGAGCCATTTGGTGGGAAAGAAGTGGAAAGTACTGAGAGCCCCTGATAAGTAACTTGACCTGCTTCACCCCAGAGCAGGAGAGGAGGAAGGGAATCATTAGGACTATGAGTAAGGCCTTTGGTTTAAGCAGTTATTACATGCTACTTGAGCCCTGTGAGAAGGAAAGTGCCTCTGCTTTCCATGCACACATGCAGAATGGCTTGTGAGGGTCAGCACACAGCTGTGACTTTGCTTGCACAGTGCCACAGTCAGTGAGCAGGAACTAGGTATCCCATTCCTGGGATGAGCAGCACCCTTGGGAGCAGCTGGGAAAGAGAAAACTCATCCGGGCTACTCCCAGCATTATGATCCATGTGTGTGCCAGAGTTTTCTGGTGTCCGGCTGCAGTGTTGCAGCAGCTGTGGCAGGCAACTCAGACAGATAAACATTAACCCCTTTCCTCTTCAGATGCTTTGTCAGACCAGTCCTGATCTGAAGCAGTCCTGACATGGTCTGAGAGCACTGGTAACTTAGGGGGTGCCTTGGGGGACGTGGAGGTCACATCTACCCCCTGCCAAAAGCATGGCTACCATCAAGAGCCAGGACACAGCATTTGTGCCTGTGGCTGGCCTGACTTCCGTGGCTGACCAGGATACAAACATCAGGGCCGTGTTGAATACCCTGTGTTTTGCAGGAGTTGTCTTTTTCTTCTCTTCTCAGCCGTGGAGAGGAAATCAAGAGGCACGAGTAGCCTGAGAAACAAGCCCTTCAGCTGCACTGTAGGGACTGAAAGCTTTTGTATCCTCCTTACCCAAAGGAGTAGTGAAACTGGAGACTCTCAGGTGTGGAAGCCGAGCAGCAATGGCATGGTACAGCTGCTCGACTCCTGAGGAGTCTGTTGTTGTTGTTGGGGAACTGGAAGGGAAGAGAGGTTGTCTGTTTTTCTAGCTCCAGCTTGTGGTCAACTGGGGTTCTGATTGCAGGCAAGGAAAGTTAGAAAGACAGAAAAGAGCACCTGCCTGCAAAAAGGTGAACCTCAGGTTTCTTCTGCCTGCCTTGCAGCATCACATTTTCAGGCCCCCCTTCAGTAAGGCTCACCAGCATGGGCACACCTAGGGTGGACACAGCTCAGCCCAACTGTGGGTGTGTCTGGATCCCTTCAGAAGTGAGGACAGCACATCAGCACTTGAAGAAATCTGCCAACCTATTTTTTTTTCAGTACAGCTTTCCTGAGATGGACAACAAGACCACCTCTGGTTTGTGGGGTCTGTGGCACCACCTCATGAGGCATCTTTTTTCTTCCAACCACGGCTTCTGCACTCGATGCTTCCTCCCACATTTTCCTGAGGGATGCAATAAATAGTGTAGCTCTGTCTTTTACTCCTCTGTTGCATCACTTGAAGGACTGTAAGACCAGCATATGCAAGTCCTGAGGTGTGCAGTTATCAGCAGATAACTACACCCCCCTCACACAAGCCCCTCATTGTCTTGGGCTCTGTACCAGGGCCTCCAGAGAAATTCCAGGTGTGAGAGGGAGGGGCAGAAGATGAAGTCAGGCTTGGGGAGGGGTGGGAAAAGGATAAGGGGACAGCAGCAGGGGTTTGGCAGTGCCAGAAAAAGGTGAAGAGGATTAAGAAGCCCAGAACAAGGCTTTCCCTGTGCTTCAGCTTGCTGCACTAAGCATGCCACAGTTTATGTTGGTGGGGTAATGCCAGTTCATTTACAAGATCTGCTGACTGCACGATTCTGCATGTGTATCTATCTGTCTATATTGATATATGTATATATAGCTTTTGGCTTCTGAGGTGTTTTTCCCAACTAGTTGAACAGACAGAAAAGCCCTTACAGCAGCAGGGTATTTACACATTCAGATGTGCCCACTGATGGCTTCCTTGTCATAATCTGGCACTCCGCACATTTGTGGGATATTTATGGACAGGAATCAGTTATATTTTGGGAAAAGGAAGCTACTAGAGCAGGGAAAATAACCATGAAAGGGAAAACACGACAGAGGGGGTAGGAAATAGAAGAAAAATTCTCAGTGTGTTACCACAGGAGCTAAGAGCTTTATCACACATGATGGTAATAAGAGATTACAATGCAACACAGCCCTAGTGCCAGGGTGGTCTGCATCCCTGGTTTGCCTGGGATGGGACTGGGACACAGGCCTGAAAATAGCAAGAGGCTTTTTTGTCTCAGATCTCTGTCTTATGCTCATGTCAGGCCACGCCACACCACCCAGCAGAAACAGGTTCCTGCCACATCCTTGCTCTCTGGTTGCCCCTTCTTACACTTACATCTACATTTCCTTTCTCAATGAGTAGGTAATACTTGGTCTTCACATCCCATAGGAATTAATTTCATCCCCACTCAGGAAAAGGAGCATACATCCTTAAGTAAAGAGACATTGTACTTAAATAATATTGGTATCCTTTAAAAGAAAATTCCAGATGCCAGTCTTGCTCCTCCTGTCCATGTCTTATCTACATCCTGCATGAATCACAGAGAGCACAAAAGACTCCCTGTCTGATTTTCCTTGGCTGTGTCATAATGGAAGGTTAATGACAGCGCAAAACACAAACTTAAAACTCCTGCTAGCTAGTGCCATTTAAGTATTTAGCTCAGGAAAACAGCAATGTACCTTTTCAAGCAAATGCAAATAAGCTTGATTAAAAAATCCTGCAGAAGTCTGGCCCATTTGCTCAGGCCAATGAAATTCAAAGTATTGCCATAATACCTGCCTTATAAAAATGCATGTATTTCTTCAGCTGTGTGTATTTAAACATTTTAGCGGTTCTAATGAGCTTTCAGAATGAAGCTACTACAGCAATCAGCTTCTGTGTAACAAGCAACATTTAAATATTAAAAACGTAATTTAGCGAAGCTGGTTAATTACAATTTTCCAAATACTGCAAAAGTACAAGTAAGACTATTAACTGCTTTGAAATTCAGATATCAGTTCCTCCCACTCAGGGAACGTCTAGTTCAGTAGAGAAGATGAAGTTACAGAACAGTCTCCTGAGCTAGCCAAAACAGTATCTGCTTACCAGAACTAAACCCCCTGCATTTCAGATGCAATTGAGAGGTTTTTAAAACTGCACAAAAGGTGCAGGGAATTTTTTTTTTTTTAATATCAATGTGTATCGATTTCTGCAAAGAAAAATATCACCCAGGAAACAGAATTTCTGATGAAACAGGCTTTTACCTCTGATGCTGGGCACTGTGGTCAGCCATGCTGGGAGCAGGGCAGGCTGAGTCTCACCTCCACAGCCTTCCAGGCATGTGAGGACTCATGTTTTCCTCACTGAGCACACAGAGAATCATTTGTGTCAAGCTCACCCACTGCCAAGAGAGTGCAGGCAGTGTCTGAGCTATAGCTCCTCTGTTCCAACTTCATAAAAATTACCTCGGCAGCAAAAGTAATATCAGCAGAGTATTTGCAAAAGGCAGCTGATGAGGACATTATCTTCATTTTCTCTTAGAGAGCACAGGTTGGCACATGCTGGCATTCAAACCCATCCTGTGAACCCATTTTCTCTAGAGGGAAAAAGTAGATGGAATCCTCTTTGAAGTCACCCACTAGGAGTGTCCCTTAAAGCCCAGATCCCCATTCAGCCATTACACACACCTCCATTCACTGACATGGCTGCAGGCACGGGGTAAATTGCCTAGCAGAAAGATGGCAAATGGCTCCAAAATTGTAAATGTGCACATCTCTTGAGTGTGCCATCTGCCTGTACAGCTTCATGCTGCAGAACCAAGAAGGGGTGCAGAAAATTCCTCCTTCTCACTGGAACTGATTGAAACCACAAGGAAGTCATCCCTCTTCAATGAGTTCTGGAAGTTTTTTAATTTCAATACTGAAAAAAATCCCATATTATTTTCTCTTTTTTTAACTTTATACATTGCTGCAATTTAAAACCTTATGAGATAATGTCTTGTAAAAGTGAGGAAAATGTTTTATTATACTTCACAGCAGTAAATGTTTTTGCTGTTGCTCAAGGAAACTTGAGTGGGATTTCATTGCTACCTCTGCAGTGGTTTTGTGAGCATTTATGTTTCTAAAGCATCTCAAAATAATGCATGTTGACTTTTTTTCCCCTTTTAAGTTATCTTTAATTTTCCATCTGTCTCTGACCCACCCTGGCTTTGCCTAAAATGCCAGCTGGCCTGTTTAGCTTCATCTAAGGTGAAAATGAAGCTTCAAACTGTTTCTGGAAGACATTGTGTATTAGAAGAACCAACACTTAGTGGCATCTTTTCACTTGCAACCCCCTAGCTGGCTTAGTTTGGAGTTGTCTTCAGGCAAATATCTCCAAAAAGGAAGTGAGAAAATGAAGAGGTTTACTCAACTGACTTTTGACTGGTTAATAAGAACTGAACTAACACTAGTGCCACTCAAGGATGCTGTAAATTAGGACAATTGTTACCATTAACTGCTAAAAACCCCTGTAATACTTCAGACCAGTGAACAGAATAGCTGCTGTACACCAGCCTGAGTAACCTTCCAGCTGAATTAATGCCAAGTTTGTTTTTGAAATTGTAATTTCTGGTTTATATTGGCTTAGAGTCTGTGAGTTCCCAGTCCTGGAACATCCCTGAGCCTTGGCATTGCACACAGCGTAAGAGACTGTCTTCCCAACAAAGGTTATAAACATGGGGGGCTTTTTGTTACTCTTGGGAGATTGAGAAAAGAACGTGCTGATTGTAAAATATAACTGTTGAGACACTGCATCAGCTCTTATTTCACTGAATTTAGAACAAGGTTATTTAAGACACTGGAAGGGAATTTCATGTCTCTCAGCTGCATAGAAGTGATTTTTAAAGATTGTTTCTGTGCTTGCTTCAGACTTTTCAAGAAGGCCTGCTACTGAAGTAAAGTTCAAAAGGGCTAGGCTCAGAAGGGAAAAAAATTGGATCTATAAAAGCAAAAGCTGCAACAATTGAATAGATTTCTCTGCAGAACAGATTTTATCTAGTCTTCCCAGTTAGTTCCATTTGAAAGGATAACTTCAAAGATGTTCTCTGCAATGACAGTTCTTCAGTGCTGAACCATAGCAGCAAGGAGATATCAACAAGTTCTCTAAGTGAAGTCCTTTAAAAAAAAGCCCTCCACCTTATTCTGTTCATGTTCAAATGCTAACATCTTAATGGTGCTCCTTGTGCTGTAAGATTTAGAAACAGGCATAAAATCAACAAAACCTTACACAAGCCCATCAGTGAGAAAGAGAAATATAGAGGTGGACTCTCACTGCATTCTTTGAGGCATTTCTTAAGCAAACTCTGCTGCTGACTGGTGTTAAAATCTTTGTGGTTCTCCTTCCTTTCTCTCAACCAATTTCTTTTACTGACTTCCTATGACTGCTTTTTCTAGGGCAGAAATCTGAGTGAATCCACAGCTACTTGCCATATAGTTCATGCTCATGATTCTTGGCCAATTGTGGCTACATCCAAGGTATCCCTGGGTTTTTTACAGACATATTAGGCCAGATTCTCTTTTACTTTCTGCTCTGGCTGAGGGAAGTGTTTTATGTCTGGAAAATTACAAACTAACACAGAGCTCTTTTGGACAATTCCTACATGATTATCAGCAGGAAGCACTTTAATTTCTTTAGTGGATAGAAAGGGCAGAGGGGGTAATTGCTGCTCCAGACACAGACACTTGCTGTGGATGCATGTTTACAGCAAAATGTGTAGTTTCTCTGCACAGGGCAGGCTTCTGCCTAGAGAAGTTACCCTTTCATACAGGCACACAGCATTTCACTGTGTTGTAAGAGCAGCCACTTTTGAAGGATTTTTTTCTTTTTTGAGAGGTGACTGTGTGTAACTAATAACAGTTTCTTCAACAACAGGCCCGATGACCAGAGTATAAACACCTCAAAACCTATTTCTTTCCTTTTATTTCTCTCTGGTAGTAATTCTAAGTCATCTATCTTCAAGGATGAACCTTAATTTTCCTGAGCCTGACTAAAGGCCCACCACCACTGGGGTGTTTACATTTTGTTTGATGTTTAGCTCTTTTGAGTCACAAAGAAAATTATGGGCCTGCTCCAAAGCCCCTCATCTGACGCTTTGCTAAGCCCATGCTTAAGATACTTGTGCTATCATTCTTCTCTCTGCTGAAAGGAGAGTGGGACCAGTAGAACCAATATCTTCACGAGATATTTAAATTACTTTGAATGAGGTCAAGTGTGTGTGATTCATTCCCTGCACCCCTAAAGGAAGAAACCATCCAGCTACATGGATGGAAAAGATGTCTCCAGCATAAGGCTGGCAGAGGACACAGTTTAGGGACTTGAAAATTATTTCCTCTCTCTGTGGAAATCTTGGAAAGTGTGGAAGACCCCTGCAAGACAGCTGCTTTAGTCTCTCTGGGAGAGAGCCTGGAGGTTCCTAATTTGAAAGAATGGAGGGGGAGCGTTGGGGATCTCCATCCTCACATCACTGGCACTCTGGGGACCTCAGTGTCAGTGCCCCTTGCCCAGGGCACCAGGGGCTGCAGCCACACTGTGCAGCTGAGCCACAGCGTGCAGGACGTGCCCAGCACCGTGCTGCGGGCACGGGTCAGCCTCGCTGCTCTTGTCTCCCTCCATTGTGACTCTGTCATTGTACAGATTCACAGGGAAAAACCCATGGATTTGCTTAAGTAAGCACTGGAAATGAAAGCTTGAGTTTGCTGATGATTTTTTCCTTTTCCGCATGCATCATGGTATCAAAGGAATAATCAAAAAGAAAAGATACTCCAGCATTAATTCCTGTAACTACATAAACCAGCAAGTTAATGCCATAATCCTTTTTTTCTATTTTTAGTTTCTTCTGCAGAAGACATGAGTTTATTATGTTACAGTGTGAGGAATGTTTATGATGGTAGCAGTTCTCTGATGAAGGAAAAATATTAGCTCAATTAGAGCACAGGTAATAAAGGAAATCCAAATCTGACCTATGCTTGGATAAACATCAATCTCGTCAAAATAAAATATGTTCAAATTTTAACTCAACAAATTTTAAAAATAAAAACAAAGGAAATGTCTTGTCCGTGTCCTTTTAAATAACCTTCAGAACTGGAAGCACCATTTCTGAAAGTCTATTTAAATTCCTGTAAGCATCTAAATTACTCTGGGGAGAGCAGGCAGAGGAACAGATAACAAAAATCAATACATGTTTTTAGTAAAGGACACTGGCAAAGGAGAATGAATGTAAACAATTATAAGAACAGAAGATTGCTGTAGCTCTAGTAATATTTCAGTCCCTTTCATCTTGTTCAACCTGCTGCTCAGTTTCCCTTATTTTAGACAGGGTGGTTGCTAAGGCTCTTTCCAGCCAAGGAATGGAAGAAAGCAGCCTGCTTTCTTCTGTGTGCTTTTTTAAAAGCAGAGAATAACTACATTAAAACACTTCCTGGCCTTTTCAGGTTTTGAACAGAGGCTTATTGGGAGTGTCAATGACTCTTTTGCACGTGCAAGCCAGCTGTGCTAAAAACTACTGTGTATTAGAGCAATGCATTCACCTTTGAGGAAAAAAATATCGCTAGAGGCTCCCTGGCACCCTTCATGCTGTCACTAACTGGAGCAGCCCTTCTTGTCCAGGACTCCCTGGGCATTGATCTCAGAGCTTACGATGAAGGAGCCCTGCAGTATTGCACCAGTATCACTTGAATAAGAATGAAACTGCTTTATAATGGAGTTTCACAGCTAGTTAATTGTTTTAAATACTAATAATTCAGGATTCACAGCGATGGCAGCAAGAATTATGAGAAGTAGATGTGTATTAAATAGGGTTGCCAGAAAGACCAGGAGAGCTTGTGCACCTATTAGCTCAGCTCTGTAGTGAATATGAAGTGCAGGAGGTGATACTGAAAGCCTGGAGGGGCTTGGCTGATACTCTGGTCTCTTTGATCCTCTCCAGGGCTGTTCCCAGTAGTGTGTGCTCAAATGCTTTGCTCAGCCCCGTTTTTATGTAATGAACTTCAGCCCTACTACACCCCAATCAGTTATTTTTTCCTTTGTTTTCCCTTCTTTTCTTCATGAGATATGGCACATGCGGCGATGAATCGCAGATTAAATGTTACTGCTGTTCTGTGTCACTGTATGGACACACACCAAGCAGGACCAGAAACGAGGAAGATGACGACCTCTTGACTTCTGAAAGCCCCCAAAGGTGAACCTCTGCACCAGTGGCTTCTGCAGCTGAGCTGCTGAAGTCCAGCCATGCCCTGGAAGTGCCCAAGGAGGAGACTATAACTTGCATTTATGCCACTTCAACTTTCTCCTTAGCTTGGCATCACCTGGAGAGGGTCTTCATCTTGGTGCAGCCATGAAAAGAGCACCAGAGCCCCAGCAGATCTTTGAGCATCTCCTCTGGGTGCTGGGCTGGGTTGGTTTCCATTGCAGATTGAAACGAGACATATTTTTTCCCGAGGAATCAGTTGTTTAAAAAACAATATCAAATGGTGGAGGAAGGGTAGGGGGAGGGGG